>CANYBF011296069.1:0-28136 GCA_948192965.1 Dalechampia spathulata | reverse complement strand
TCATCTCTTTAATTATTTTATCCCCTTAATCATATACACTCCATTTATTAATAGTAAACCACCACTTATCTTCATTTAACTTAACCATCTCTTAATTAATCATTAGTTAAACTTCTTAATCTTCTAATTAAGTTTTTAATTGACCATTTTAGCAAATAAAATTACTGCCATTTTCATCCTAACTAAGAACAGTAACCAAACACACACACACACACCCAATCCACTAAAAAAAACAATCAAATTTACAACTCTAATAAACTAATCTATGAACTAAAAAGCTAAAATCACTAAACCACCAAGAAGATCATTCGGCCAAGACCCTTTAACCATAAAATCTTTCGGCTAACAGAAGAAAATAAGTCAAAAAAAATTTGGCTCCAACATTAAACCACCCAAACATGTAGATACTTTGCAGATCTATCACTACACTAGCTCACCTTTCGATAAAAATGGCTAAAACGAACTAACTTCATCCCTTTTCTTGCATTTTCAATGATCCATAAAGATCCATTCCCCATTAACTCATTTTTCCATCCTAATATCCTCATGCATGTACCTTAAACATAAGAGCACCAAGGAAACTATGATTAAACATTAAGTAAGCTACGGTTTAGTAAGGAAAATGCATCATTCAAGTGGTTTTCTACTTACTCCTTAAGGAACATTAAAGAAGTGGTTCAGTCTTTAGCAAAACAAGAAGAGAATGGAACCATTTCGGCCTCATAAGAAAGAACACACCGCAAACAAGCTCAATCATGAAAAATTCGAAGATGAAGCTTGAAAAGTTGCATTTTATTGGCTTCTAAAACATGCATGCTTCAGCCTCTTCAAAACACTTTAGAGAATGAAGTTTTATAAACTTAAGATCATTTCATACATATTTAGACTTGCTTTAAGTTTAGTATTTGATAAGAAAAGAGAGCAAGGAAGAGATGAGCTACGATTTTCATAAGCAAAAGAAGAACAAGGCAAGTTTAAGATGCAAAAGAGATGGAAAATAAATGGAGGCAAAGAAGAGAGTGTCGGCCTTAAAGAATAAATGAGAACAAAAGAAGTATTTTGATGAAAATGGGAGGCACAAACCATATAGCAACAAGTTAAGGATAGGGCATGATCGCCCTTAGATTCACGCACCCTCAGCTACTCAATAGAACCCCAAAATACATACCATTTAAGATGAAGTACATGTTTTATATAGTCTCCCTTCCCTTTTTTCCTTTAAATACGTAAATATATACTCCTTTCCACCCTAAATTTCGTATCCATCATCAAAATACCCTCCATGTCATCAATTTTAAATAATAATTAAAAAAATATATTATTTATATCTTCTCTTTCCTTCGACTACACCATTTCCCATACACTTTTCCATATACCCATACACCCATTTATTTATTCAATAATTTTTTTCCAACTTTTAAAAATTCATAAATACTATTTTCTTCATTTCCACATCATCAAATCAATACTTCCTTGAATTTATTCCATAATACACATCATTAATTTAATTTTCCTTTTTCTTATTTCCTTTATATATTCTTTCATATATTTAACTTCTTTTCATCACATGTCTAAACTAATACTTTATTATTATCTCTTATCCTTTAAATAATGCCCATTTGTTCACTCCATAAATTCCATAATTTAATTATGACATCATAATTTAATTTCCACTTTATTAAACTTTCTTTTCTATATTCTTAAAGCTTATTTTATATCAATCATTTTAGATATAAATATTTCAATATACCTATTTAATATTCCATTTTTCACTAATCTACACTTATTTCTATACGTATATATATTATACGTACATTTTTCACTCGTTTAATTCATTTATACGATCCTTAATCATACTTAATTTATAAATTATGTATACTCCAAACACAATCATAATTTATCTTAATTCTTCAACTGCATGCATTTCTATGCATACGTAAATATTTTTACCTCGATATACGTGTAATTTATCGCTCAATCCAATTTTACACGTTCAAGCTTATTTTTCGCATTCAACTTAATCTACTATCATCTTATCATCATTTCTTAATCCCGATAGATATATCCTATCATTATCGTAATATTTATAATTTCACCTCAAATTGCATGTATTTCCGTAATTCCACAGCATTACCCTATTTTTGATCGTATGGGAATAATTTCATTACCCGAATCATTAATACTTTTCGTTCTAAAAATGAGGATGTGACATAAAGGGGGATACTCTCTCATTGCTAATAGCTCCATACACTATAGTAGCTTAAGGGGTGTTTAGGTCCAATCCACCTAAAACCAATTAGTAAAGGTAAAAAGTGCTAAGTTCTTTTTGAAGAATGTATTTTTGTTCAAACTTGTAATGGCCTGCAATAAGGGTCAAATTCTCCCAATCATCAACGGCTCCATACATAATCTGCTTAAGGAGTTTGAGTGTTATACCACTCAAACTAGCCAATGTTGTTTTCAACACATTTGTTTCTTTTGCTTGTTATTTTTCTTTTCTTTTCTTTTCCTAGTTCAACATTTATTTTTGAGCTAAAGACAATCCTGGTGGTAGGGAATTTAAACTACACATATACCAATCTATTTTTACATGTAATTAAAATCAAGTTAAGGCATAGCAGAAATATCACAAGCTAATCACCAAGCATTTTATCAATCATATCTTAAGTCAAACAATTCATCAGAAATAACTCATATTAAGATATTATAAACAAGGGCATACTCTCAAATATTAAAGTGCTTTAAAAGAAATCGGTTCAAGGAATGTGAAAAAAAGAAGTAAACTTAGAAAGTCAAGTGCCAAAAAAGAGCAAAGCATGTCAATTTTGAAAAAAATTTTGATCAAACACATCAAATTGCACTCAATCGATCTACAAAATAGAAGAATCAACAACATTCACCCCTCTCTGCCCTCCCCCCCCAACACTTAAAACCTATTGCCCTAATATAAGGCAAGACATGGCAGCAGTAAAATAGAAAAATAGTGTGAAAATTTTCAAATATTGCCTGTGTGTTTGCTATCCTGCCTTTGGGGTAATCATTGTTACATCTCCAATGAGTGATGTAGCTCACTAATTTTTACGCTTAACTCATCTAGTCTCAAGAAAATTTATCAAACAGCCTCCTCCATGTTAGTTGACATTTTATCGAGTTTATCATGTAGCGCTACAAATTCTTTCAACAATCTAGATTCAACAGCTGCAGCAAACCGGGGCAACAAAATGGAAGCTGTTGCAGTCTCAATTGTCAACTTTCCTTTCCTAAATACCCTATTCTTCATAGGGACAATTGGTCCAGGAGGACAGAATCCATAGCCTGGTGCTTCATGCTTCCTGCATAACAAACCTATGTCATCTAAACTCATCAAATTAAAGGGTAAAAGTTAGAAAGCCTTATGGAGGTTATTGGAAGAGGGGTTAAATAGCTTAAGTTAAATGGCAATATAAGTCACAATGTGACCGAGTATAAGGTGCTTCGAAGCTGCAACCGCTGCCTTCATTTAAGCTATAATAAAACATCCTAAATTAATCAGCTTATGCATTATAGGAAAAATAGATCCATCCTTATCATTATTCCTGGTGAATCATTCATTTAAGAAAAAAAATAAAGCCAATAGTTTGTGCAAGTAGGTTAGTGAATTATCAAGCAAATAAGAGTCCTTCGCTATGGTAGGGTCATATTTCTTTATCAAAACAGTAGTGTACTGTTCCTAAAAGCTCCTTTACATTAAACTTCTATGGAATATTGTAGAATCCCTCAATATACTCATCTGTAACCTCATTAATTAACCCAAGAGTCAGATTGAATTTATTTATGGAAAACAAAAATTGATGTCCTAACAACCTGAAACAAATCACATTTGTACTATCCAAAGCTATTAGCTACTGTTTATCCAAAATAAATATATTGTAAAACTCATAAATCAGCTCATAATAGATTGGACAATTTATCTCAAGATATCTCTACTATATAGTCCCTGCTATATACTCAGAATAGTTTAATCTCAGTTTCTCAATAGTTTGGTAGTCAATAATCTTACCTTGAATGACTCTGAGATTTACCACTTTGGCAAAGTTCTTATTTTCCTCTTTTCTAAACTTGAAGTAACCATTAAGCTTTGATAGAGGTGGTGGCAGCTATGAGCGTCAGTTTTTGTCACCGCCCAAAGTGAGGCTTACGATCTCATGGACCAGGGATGGTGCTTGGAGTGAAGGCATGGATTTCTTAAAGGGCTACCTTGAGGAATGATACAGACTTAAAAAAGTCACAAGGGAGTCACCACCGGATGGTTTTGGGTTGGTTCAACCGACCCATAGCATGAGTGCTAGTTAAACCCTTCAGAGATGGGTTTGGGTGGTGAAGATCTATTTCTATGAGTTTACAAAATCAATTTTACCATTATAGTTGGAGTTAATTGTCCTAAGCAGGCAAGCAAGTGAGCGTATAAGCAAGCACACAGTGTAACATGTGATTTGGCATTGCATAGTTACACATAGAATAGCATATAATGCTATATGGCATTTGGATGACATGAGATATGCATGACATATGAAGTGATGACATAATAAAATGACATGGCATATGCATGACATGACATAAATAATGATATGGTAAAATGACATGGCATAATGATGTGTGTATGAACTAGCATTCGACATGGCATGTGATGTGGCATACGACATGGCATGTGACATAGCATGTGACATGACATATGACATGGCATACGACATGGCATATGATGTGGCATGGCATACGACATGGCATGTGATGTGGCATGGCATAATAACATGTATCATGGTATGGCATGTATCGTGGCAAGTTGGCATGGTATATTGGCATATAACATAGAAAATAACGCATATGGCATATTGGTATTAGCGCATTTGGATTGTATTGACATACAAAATAATATATGTTATGGCATGACATATACATAGCATGGTATAGAAGTGTGTGATATGGCATGTGACATAATATGACATACATATTTTAGCAAATATAGTAAACCATCCATGAAATAAAAATTCTGAAAGGCCGATGAAAGGGATTAAGGAATTAGGGGATACACGGGGGAATTTAAAGCTAAATTACACCAAATAAAGGGATAGTCTTATCCTATTACATAAAATCTTTGTGTATATAACATTTTGGGATGTTAAGTAACATCCCCTCCTCCTCGGGAAATTTTCCACCTCAGGTTGCACGAGCTAAAAATGCACGAATGAAAAATGCAATATAAACAAATAAACTCATTAGTAGCAAATGAATTTAGGACTTATTTGACTAATTCTATGCCATATGAAAGCATGAATCAAGAGCCAAAGTCCAATTAATTATATGGCAACAATTATGCAAATTAACACGAGCCAGATCATGAAAATTAAATAAATAAAAATAATTTTAGGCAAAATTATTTTCAATCGATCTTGGCATATCGAATGGGAATTGCTAACATCACACAAACAACAATTGGAGATAGCAACTCGACCAACCAAAGCCAATCCTATCGAAAATCACATTTTAACAAGTCAAATAAGCATTTAACCGATAAAAATTAATTTTGAAGCCAAAATTAATTAAATGTGATTAATTTATGATAGATCCAATACATTTGAGCTACTTTCAAGCATCAAATGTTACTGGAATCATCAAATCGGGACTGAAATTGAGTGAAAAAAATGCAATTTTTCATGAAAAATGCAGGGGATATGCACAACATGTAATGTTATGTGTACAACATATAGGCTATGTCCTGCATACATAGCATGATGTGTGGCACACATAGGGAGTAAATCTACAAGAAAATCAAATTTATTAGCACAAACATGATCTACAAAAAAATCCCAGCAACTTTAATGAAGATAGTACCTCATTTTGAGCATGAACAAGCATCCGAATCATAAATCCACCAAGAAAATGAGCATTTAACTTGAACAATTAATTTTAAAGCTAAAATCAATTAGATCTAGACAATATATGATAGATCTAGAACACCAAAAGCATAGATAAGCCTCTGATGTTGCTAGAATCATCAGATCGGGTGAAGAAAATAGTGAAAATGGGAGAAAATTAGCATTTTTTGGAAATTAGAGACCTATATGTGCAGCATATAGGCTTATATGTACCACACATAGGCTATGTTTGGTGTACATAGGTGTATATGTGGTGCATATAGGTAAGAAAACAGAAGGAAAATGAAGGTTTTTGGTAAAAACATGAAATTCAGCTTGGATCTAGGTAGATCAAAGCTAGAAACGTGTTATTTTGATCACAAATAAGCATTGGTAATCAAGAAATAAATAAGATTGAAGCCAATCATCAAGAAATCAAGCCAAAATCATAGATCCATAGCAAAAACCATAAGAAAATGAAGAGAAAATTGATTTTCAACTCACCACAGTAGGTTTTTCTTGTAGATCTTCAATCCAAACATGTTTAAGGACCTATCTAATGTTGATTAGTCTCTAAAAACCTAGGTTACTTGCTTAATTAAGTGTTTAATTAAGTTGAGGGAGGATTTTGGTAGAGTTTGGCCATTTTTAGCAAAATTTTGGACCCTTTTCCACGAACCCAAGTGTTATATTTATAGTGGAAGGTGTTAGGATTTGGAAAATCTAATTTTTGATGTAGGATTTGAAAATTTTTAAGTTATGTGCACAGTATATAGTGCTATGTACGTAGCATGTAGCGCTACATCCTACGCATATAGCATTTTGATCTATCACGTAGGGGCCCACTGTGGTTGCATCGGGATATGTGCCCCATGCTAAACAAGCATCATTTTATGTTCTAAGATATTGCATGATACGGAGCGCATATGGTTTGGTCTTGAGAAGGCTCCCGACCAAATGTCTTTTTTTGTTACATGCTGAGCGTATAGTGTTATGTGCTTAGCATGTTCCATTTTGCATGCTATGCACTCCACCTTGTACGAGTAAAATGGGATGTGCTCCACATATCAAATAAGCATTATTTAACATTCTAAGACATTGTGTTATATAAAGTACATCAGATTTGGCCTGAAAAATAGGCCCCACCAAACATCTTTTCCTGCTACATGCTATGCGTATAGTGCTATGTGCTCAGCATGTTCCATTTTACATGTTATGCGCTTCACCTTGTATAAGCAAAATATAATGTGGTCTGCATGTCCAAAACACTCAGAGGAAGCTAAAAGGCATGTACATAAATTGGGGTCAACATCGGGGATTTGTATCAAGCTGAATTGATAAAAACCTAAAATTATGCTTACAAGTGAAAATTCTGGGTCAACAATATGCCCCCTGATCAGGACCATTTTGAGGTGACATGAGCGTGAGTCGTCAAAATGAGATCTGATCAAAACATGACTTTTCACTAAAAATAAGGAAGGTACCTGACCAATGCTCATGTTAAGGCCTGATGCTTGTGATGAGGCTCATAGAATACTTGTGCTGAGGCTTGAAGAGTGCTCACACTAAGGTTTACAGAGTGCTTATGTTGAGGCTTAAATAGTACTTGCGCTGAGGCTTATAGAGTGCTCGTACCAAGGCTCACCACCCAATTCTGCTACTGGGAGTCCAATGCTCGGGCTAGGTGATCAGTGTTGATCGGGTGCTCATGTTGAGGCTTATAGAGTGCTCGCATTAAGGCTTGAATAGTGCTTGCACTGAGGCTTATAAAGTGCTCGTGTCGAGGCTTACCACCCAATTCTGCCACTGGGAGCCTGATGCTCGAGCTAGGTGATCAATGTTGATTGGTGCTCATGTTGAGGCTTACGACCCAATTCTACCATTGGGAGCCTAATGCTTAGGCTAAAATGATCAATGCTGATCAGTGGTCTTCTGTGAGATTGATAGCTTTACTGCAAGGCTTAAAATCATATGATGTCAGCATTCAGATGCCTACTGCTAGGGTTTAGGAATTAAGAGCTTTATTCTGTGATCGCTGCTAGATCGATTGGTCACCTGCAGGACTTGGGTGACCATCTACTGGGTCAATTCTTGTGCCATCAAATAAGTGTTGAATATATCAAAAATCTACATTGGGATCCTCTATCGGGACTTGACACTTTTTGGTCAACAGTTTTGATTAATAATAATCCCAATCCAGTCATTTGGAGCCCGATGCTCGGGCTAAACAATCAAGGCTGATCGGTGGTCACTGCAAAACTGATGGCTTTACTACGAGGCTTAAAATCATCTGATGTCAACATTCAGATGCCTATTGCTAAGGCTTAAGAATCAAAGGTTTGATTCTATGATCTTTGCTGGATTGGGTGGTTAACTGTAAAACCAAAGGTGACCGCCTGCTAGGTCGAGGTGATCAACCATCAAATCAATTCTCGCACCATCAAATAAGTGTCAAATATCTCTAAAGTCTGCATTTGAGATCCTCTATTGGAATATGACATTGTCTGGTCAATATCTTGACCAGAAGTCAAAAGCTTGACTGATTTTGATCATCTATTGGATCAATTTCCTATCTATGCTAGACATGGAAGAATATTTTATCAATGAAATTAGAATTTAAATGGTTTAGGAAAAATGCCTAAATTTTTGAGTATCAGTTTGCTATATTCTGATTGATTTTTTGGATTTTTTAGACACTGCAGGTCGTGAAAATTAGGCTCGACAGAGAAAATGACCTTCAAAAATTCTAAAATTTTTGTAAGAGGCCCAATTCCATGCTTGCATCTTAGTGGAACCTAAGTACACATTAGCAAACTCCTCTGGTGGCTGGCGTATGTTAGCAAAATTTGCTACATGAGGAGTGCATTCTGCTACATGTTGCATACATCCCTTAGAAATTTTAAATTTCTAAGCTCCCTATCTAAAAATTAGTTTGTTTCCTCCCTCTAAATCAATTTTCTCTTAACCCTAAATACCAAAAACTCTTTGTTTCTTTAAGAATGGTCGGAATTAGGATGCAACCAACCCCTGGGACTCGTAATCAGTCTCGAGTTACGCCTTAACCAAGTATACGACTTGTGATGCTTACTTTATGGCTTATTTTGGTGATGCAATTATGAAAACCTTTGCTGTAGACTCCCATTGATCCCAAGCTCCTCCCAAAAAGTGAGTTTTTTATATTTCATCTTGGTTTTATGATTTTTTTAGAAGTTGAGTTTAGGCTCATTTTTGTCTCATTGAGGCCAATGTTGGACTTGAATTGGGTGCTAGGCTAGCGCTAGGCTTAGGTTTAAATGCATTTGTTGAGGCATTTTGATGAAAACCTGGATTTTTCAAATTGGGTCTTGTTATGTGCACTATATGCACATAGCACTATGTGCACTATATGCACATAGCACTATATGCACTATATGCACATAGCACTATGTGCGCCACACATAACCTATATGTGGCATACATACGGTTATGTGCTGCACACATAGCAGCAGAAAATAAGATAAGTCAGCCATTTTTTAGCGATTTATCATAGAATTATATGTCTTATTGTTTCATAGGCATGAATGGGTGAGTTTTAGGTTTGAGTGAGGAGTTCCAAACCTCTAAAAATACTATATGTATTCTATAATTTAGTCTAAAAACTGACTTGAATTTTATAATTTATAGAGGGAGTGAACTGTCATCAGAACTAGTAGTGTTTGAGGAATACATGAATGATACTCCCAATTGCCTTGAGAGATTCGTGCCAGAGTGGACTAGAGCTATTTCAGCCTATACATTTCTTGCTTCACAAGAGTGGATAAGAGATGCAACAGATTTATCATCACTGCTATGATTGAGTGATGGATGGATTCCACTCATACTTTTCACTTATTAGTGGGAGAGATTACTATCACTTCGGGGATCTTTTCTAGAATCACTGGGCTGGAATGTGCAGGATTGCCTATCCAGTTTGATGCTAGGCTGACATTACTACGTTGGTCGTATAGCATGATCTTTGATCTATTAGGCGTGTCACCCAGTGTGAGGGGTGGATATAGCATATCGTATGACTATCTTCGAGAGGTAGTACTGGCAGAGACACTTGGCAGGATAATCTCTATAGATCAGTATACCCATAACTTTCTACTGTATCCATTAGGGTGTACTCTATTCAATGATACTAGGAATAGGGTCCATATGTTTGTGCTATAGGCTCTCTGTGATCTAGATGCCATCGAGAGACTAGACTAGAGTAGCGCTGGTCTAGCTCATCTAATGCAGGGATTAGATCTCTGTAGCAGGCAATGTAGAGATCATTTCATCGGTTGTTGGTAGGTCATTGAGGTAAGCAGAATTCTATCAATTTTGATACTAGCACTTGATTGAGTCTTTTGCTAACTGTATGTGTTGATCTTGCAGATTATGAAGTATGAGTTTGGGCTACTGCTAGAGCCTGAGATCATACAGGGAGTACCTCTTGGCTTTCCCGTATGCAAGTGTGAAGTGTACCACGTCGAAGGCCCGGTTACATGATGGATGAATTGAGAGAGTATCTCAATGATATAACTTGGGATTAGGTAAGAAAGAAACAATTTAATTAGTATTAAACTGAATTGAATTGGTTTAAGAAATACCTGAGTAGGCATCTGTTTGTCCATTTATCTGGATAGGTGCACCCCTACCCTTGGAGTAACATATTTCTGAGGCTGAAATACTTGACCGGTTCTGCCCACCAGGATGAGTGTCATGTGTTATTGGAGAGTCCTGAGGGCAGACTCTTTTATTTGGGTGAGCATGTCATTGACTGGTAGCAGGGGCCAGAGGGTCGTATGGAACCTGCTGCACCACCATGTGTGATATTCTGGGCATCTTGTACTAACAAAGACCTAAAGTTGATTGTTGCATTGACTGGTATTCTCGAGCAAGAGTACCTATCTAAGTCACCAGTAAACTACCCCACTTTCATCCAGATGAGGCTACTCGGGCATGTGGAGCTTTCCATATGTAGAGGCCAGCATGATAGAGCTAATGGGTTTAGAATTAGACTTAGCATTCATGGGAGTAGAAGTGGACATCATAGTTCACCAGCCGTTGGTAGTTCTCAAGGTGGTAGTACCTCAAAGAGAGCTCGTGATGCCATACTTGGTGCAATCCTATCGAGATTCATGTTTGACACTCCGAATGTACCTCTTGGGTATAAGCATCCTTTGAATTTTGTTGAGGGTCAACTAATGTGGTTGTAGAATATGCTAATTTATACTTATGACAAGATTGGACCTGTTATAATTGTGTGCATAATGGTAATGCATGGATGCATGACTTATATGCCTATATACTTATGCTAATGCAGACAAGTAGGCATTTGGATCATGAGGAATGAAATTGCTACGCTCGGATGACTGAGTAGATGGGAAGAGAGATTGCCCTGATGATGAAACATTTAGAGCATTATAACATCAAGGTTCTAGATAGTCTTAGTCTAGATGAGGATCAATCAAGTGATGATGACACTTAGAGGAGACGTGACGTCTAACTCCCATGTGCATGATGTCAAAACTCTGTAGTTTCTATATTAAAACAAACTAGAATTAGTACAGTCTAGCACGTGGGCCTAGTACACTTAGGTTATGGTGTACAATCTTTGAAAGCAGCTAAAACCTTGACCTTTGTATCTTTTTGGATTTATTAGTGAAACCCAAAGTTACTTGCTACTATAAATATCTCATGCTTTATGGTTCATGACCAAAACATAACTTGCTCATTCTCCTATGAAGAAACTAGATAAATAATGACTCAGCAATCACTGTCTACCTTCCGTGCCCTTTCTCGCCACTAGGGCAACAACAAGTGGAATCAATTAAGTAGGATTGGACTCTAATATTTGAGGACCTTTCAATAATTTTTGAACAAAAATGCTTTCCTGCATGTTGTCGTACGATTATAAGATTTGGTGGCCCATGTCTTCTGGTTCAGACATGTAGAACTGTGTTTGATGTACAAGGAGTTTGCTACTATCCTTGGAGTTACTTGTAACATGATGAAGATGTTAATAATACCTGTGCCTAGTGGAGAGGCAGAGTCATACTTGATGAGAGCTTTTAATATTAACTTGACCGCCTCAAGGTCTCTCTTGACTACAGAAGGGTCTATAGACATTGGTGCTCTTTTTTGGCTATGTAGCTAAAAACTTGTGGGTACTCCTTCATGGCTGAGGGTAGCGGGATTTGGACTGCTAGTGTAATTCCTGTTCATCAGTCCATCTAGTCATGGAGATTTACTGATCAGGCCTGTGATAGATCAGATGGTGTAGGGTCGGACCCCTTTTCCTATGATCATAGTAGAGATGATCCTTAGATTGGACAGGGTGAGGAGAGGACAGTTTAGGTGCTTCAGTGGTAGTTTACTTTTACTGCAGGTAAGTATTCTAAGCTGCCATTGCAGGTTTTCAACCTAGAACCATTCATATTATTGCCCTAAATTTTGCATGAGTCACCTTTTGTAAGGTCTTTGGCTCATCGGTCTATTGATTTTAAACCTTAACTTTTGCCAGAACTATCCCTTTTGGTTTTTAGCTCTGCGGGTCACTTTAACTTTTGCCTAGGCAGCCTTTTGCAAGGTTTTTGACTCAATAAGATTTTGCTTTTATTTTTGTTTTATAGGTTTGGCTTCAAGAGAAGTTGGGAGTTCTTACACCATTAGTGGTGATTTAAAGAGATACATACCTCATAGCCACATGCAGAGAGGCTACACCTTTAGTGAGGTAAAGACGTTGACATTTAATGGCTGGGTTGAGTGGATGGGAGCCATCTTAAAGAGTGAGATCCAATGGGCCTGTCCATAGTGGCATATACAGCATGTGATAGCGAGGACTTACACAGACTACATTCTCCTGCTAGGGTTCAGGTATTACACATATTATAGTCCTGCTAGGATCTGCTGTCAATATAGCTATAGGCAAACTACCCCTCAATTGATAAAATTTAAAGGAGGATGGCTGGTGCCCCGCTTCTTGGAGCATGTAGAGAGGACCTGGCCCTGCCATAGTATTGTGCTAATGGAGATCCCTAAAGCTGGGTCTACTACGGATGAGGAGTACAAGCTGTGGGTGTTGTGCTACACTTAAGTTCTATATTGTAAAGAATTGTTAAGCAACGAAATTGCATGTAACAGATTGAGACAGTGTTTTTTGTTTGAAATTTATATTACTTATGACTAAGTTTATGAACATGTGTTTCATTTGCATTAATAAGATTAAAACATTTGCATGAAAAATGTTAAAATCAACATAGAATTTTCCTGATATGCATCAGACTTAACCCCTGTCGTTGACAAGTCTCATGTGAGATTTTTTGATCAACTATTTTAACACTTTCCTTTTGCTTTTATGAGCTCTAACTTTTGTATGAGTTATCCAAGCAGATTTCAACTCATCGAGTAAGTATTTTTTTCTTTAATCTTAATTTTTGCATGAACCGCCTATACAGGTTTTTAGCTCATTAGACTTTTCGTTTAATTTTTGCTTTTCCTTTTACCTTTGCTCTTTAATCGGTCAAGGTTGACAAGTTCTGAAAATTCATTGCCTTCCAAATCTGAAATGCGGATAATGCCTTTGGATAGGATCTTTTTAACAAGGAATGGGCCTTCCTAGTTTAGTCTGAATTTTCCACGTGGATCACGGATAGCTAGTCTGACTTACATCAGAATCAAGTCACCTTCCTGTATAGCAATAGGCTTGACCTTTCTGTTGAATGAATTTGCCATGCGCTTCTTGTAAAGCTGTAGATGATAAAGAGCCTTCAACCGCTTCTCATCAATAGTAACCAGTTGTTCATACCTGACCCTTTTCCACTCTAGCAACTAAGATTCTAGAATAACATGAAGTGACTTTAGCTCCACTTTGATTGGCAATATCGCTTCTGTCCCATAAACTAGAGAGTAGGGGGTAGCACCTGTAGGATTCTTTACAGGGGTTCGGTAATCCCATAAGGAAAATGATAATTGCTCATGCCAATCTCTATAAGTCTGCACTCTTTTAGCTAAGATCTGCTTAATTGTCTTGTTAACCGCTTCGACTGCCCCATTGGCTTGAGGGCGATATGGAGAAGATCAATTATGCTCAATCCCATATCTTTCTAGCAAGTGAACCACTTGTCCTTGAAACAACACTCCATTATCAGACACCAAGTGATGTGGTACCCCATATCGGCATATGAGATTTTTCTTTATAAATTTGGCAACCTGCTTTGCCCCCAGTTTACCATAGGATTCTGCCTCCACCCATTTAGAGAAGTAGTCGACAACCACCAATATGTATCAATGTCCATTAGAAGCGTTAGGATGAATCTCACCCATGATGTTAATTCCCCAAGCTGAGAATGGCCAAGGCATTATCAAGTTCTGTAATTTGACTGGCGGTATATGATTCAAATCTCTGTGAATCTGGCATTCATGATATCTCTATATAAATTGTATGCAATCTATCTCTATAGTGAGCTAAAAATACCCTTGGCATAGGATCTTCTTGTAAAGAGTGAATCAATTCATTTAGGACCTACATGCACTAGTGTGTACTGTCTGCATGACTGATTCGATCTCCTTCCCCAATATGCATCGAAGTTATAAACTATCAACTCTTCTTCTGTAGAGAACACCCTGGTGCCATGTAAAGTTAGCTGCTAGTCTGCACAGAGCTAGCTTATCAGTTTTATTGGCTTCTTTTGGATAAGCACCTATTTTAAGAAAATTCATGATATCTGCGTACCATGGGGTCCCGTCTTGCTGGTCTAGCACTATAACTTGTTCTCCTTCATAACAAGGAATCCTTGACTGCTTGATGAATACAAGTTGAACTTGACTTTGTGGTCGCTTACAAACTAAGGCCAATATGGCCAAAGCATCCACCATCTGATTATCTTCATGTAGCATGTGAATAAATTAGCATAAGTTGAAATTGCAAACCATGAGCTTCATGTATTTAGCATAAGGTTTGAGCCTTTCTTTTTTGATGTCCTACTCGATTTTGGATTAATGAATGATAAGCATTCAATCACCAAAATTCTCTACATCATGAACACTAATCATTAGCAATGATTCGAGCCTGAATAGACATGCTTCATACTCAACTATATTGTTGGTGACTAGAAAGCTCAACCGCTTTGAAAGCATAATTAGTTCACCTTCAGGAGTGATTAGTACAACCCCTATACCTGCACCTCTTCTATTGACCATACTGTCAAAGTGTAACTGCCATTTCTGGACATCAACTGCCCCCAAGTGCTCATTTGGGAATTCCAATTCAAAGGTCTCAAAGTCATCTATCAGCCTGGATACTAAGAATTTGACAATCACTCTACCTTTAATTACCTTGGTAGTGATGTACTGCACATCAAACTCTAATAACAGGATTAGCCACCTGGAGAGTTTCCTTACCAGTAAAGGAGCTTCATACAAGTACTTCATAGGATCGACCTTGGAGATCGTTTGAACTTAGTATGACTGGAAGTAGTGTTTGAGTTTCTTGGTGACCCAGGCCATAGCCATGCATAGCTTTTCAATGGTGTTGTATTTGCATTCTGTTGGCAATAGCTTCTTACTTAAGTAGTAGATAGCATGCTTGACTTCAAATTCATTCTCTTGAGCCATCATAGCACCTACTGACTCCTTCTCTAAGGCTAGATAGAGCAGTAATGGTTTTCCTGGTTGAGATGGTTACAGGATTGGTAGGTTAGAGAGATAATGTTTTACCCTCTCAAATACGAACTGGAAGTTTTCATCCTAAACCATAGGCTAGTTTTTCCTCAAAAACTTGAAGATAGGCTCATACGTTGTAGTGAGCTTGGCAATGAATCTGCTAATGTACTGGAGTTATCCCAGGAATCCCCTGACTTCAGTCTCAGTTTTAGGAATAGGAATCTTATAGATTGACTTTGCCTTATCTAGATCCACTTCAATACCCCTCTAACTAATAATGTGACCTAATAGCTTGTCGGATGTCACCCTAAATGTGCACTTCTTCGGATTCAGCCTGAGCCTATATTTCTCAACCCATGTGAAAAATCTATTAAGAGCAGCCGGATACTCTTCTTTGGTGGAAGATTTCACCATCATGTCATCCACATAGACTTCAACCTCCTTATGGATTAAATCATGCAATAAGGTTGTTGTAGCTCTTTGATAGGTAGCACCTACATTTTTCAATTCAAAGGGCATGACCTTGTAGCAATAGGTCCCCCATTTTGTGATGAAAGCTATTTTCACCTTATCAGTGATAGCCATTAGGATTTGGTTGTATCCAAAAAATCCATCAATGAAGGAATACATAGCACTAAAAGCTGCACTATTGACTAGCATGTTGATATGAGGTAAAGGAAAGTCATCCTTTGGGCATGCTTTGTTCAGATCCATGTAGTCTACGCAGACTCTAACCCTGCCATCTTTCTTGGGAACTGGAACCACATTGGCCAACCATTCTGGATAGTCGACCACTTCAAGAAACTTGGCATCCAATTACTTTTAGACATCCTCTTTAACTTTCTGAGCCCATTCTAGTTAGAGACGATGTAGCTTCTGCTTAACCGGCTTGAACCCAGGCTTGGTTAGAATTATGTGTTCTGTAATAGTTCTATTGACACCCAACATGTCTTCATAGCCTAGAGCAAAGGCTTTTATATGCTTTTTCAATGCATTGATTATTTATGTTCTCTCTTTAGAGGTCAAGTTTGATGCAATCTGGAGTATACAAGGTCTGTCATTTGTGTTAATGTTAACATTTTCAATGCAGGATGCGTTAATGTTAAAAATTCTCATGTAATGTTCATGCTCATTCAAAATGCCATCAGAATACACATCACAAACATAAGCAAAGTTATTCTTCATTGCATTATATTTAAATAAGATTACATTATCATTAAATAAAATAGCAATTAGGATATCAATATCCTCATACAGTAACTCCTCAAAGGTGCTATCCACCAGAGTAGCAATATCTTCATAGACCTTTGGCAGCAGTAGGTTCTCCATGTCCAAGTTCTCTAGTAGGTCCTCTAGGCGACCGATGGTGAGATCAGCAATGTAACTGAAGATCTGAAAAGTGTTATCAGGGTTGATGGTGTAAGAAGTAGCAGTAACCTTCTCAATTACTGTCAAGGCTAACAGATTATAGACATCACTAAAAGATGGTAAATTGCTAATCAAAGAAGTCATCCGAGTTGAGCAACCCAGAGGGATGGTCATGTTGTGTCTCTCATTGAATAAAGGTAACCATCTTGCACTCCTCTAGCTTGTCTGAAGTATAGGGATATAAGCCAATATAATACCTCTCCTCCCATATGGCTATAAAAGTGTCAAACTCTACTGAACCTTGCTGATATTGGCCTAAGCCTTTGCCAGGCATAAAGTTTATCATTTGTATCATCCTTTCCATAATGGGACTCTGTTGGTACGAGTATGATTCAGGCTCTTCGATGGTAGTGATTTGAAAACTAGTCATAAGAGGGACATCTTCCCTAATGCAGGCAAAAGCAACCTCATTATTAGCTGCAATGGTAACCACACCCTCATTATGTGGAAATTTAATCTTCTGGTGCAAGGTGGATGATACACCTCCTAGGGGATGGAACCATGGTCAGACCAACAGTAAAGTAAATGACACTGGAATGTTGAGAACTCTAAACTCCACCATTGATTCGATCGGCTCGACAGTGATAGTGGTAGTGAAGGTACCAGTAACCTCCCATTTAGACTCATCATAGGCTCTGATGATAGTCTTACATGGTTTCAAGTCTAAAAGTTGGACCCCAAGCTTGGGTAATACCTTGAGAGGGTAGATGTTAATACCAGAACCATCATCTACCATGACATAGGGAGTGGAGAAGTTCATGATATACACCTTAATGAAGAACACTTTATTGTAGCAGATACCCTCGACTGGTAGGTCTGCGTCAGAGAAAGTAATCATATTAGATGGTAATTTCTGGTTTACCAATTGGCTCTTCATGCTGAAGGTAGAGGCGGATGGAGAGATTCTCATGCTAGAGAGTTCCTCGATGATGGCCCGTCGATGTTGTTGGGAGGATAACACCAAATCCTAAATACTGATGTTAGCCTATATCTTGTTCAATTGCTTGACGATAATATTATCAGGCTAAGCAACCTGATTAGCTAGTTATGGAGCTAGAATATTGCTTGGACCAGCCTTATCCCCTGTAGCTCTAGCCTTGGTAGGCTTTTTCAAAACTTTTGGCTTCTTCCTAAGATAGGGAGGAGTGAACACCTTACCACTACAAGTTATGTTACAGACCCAAGAGGATATTTTGTTAGCACCTAACCCCTTTTGTTGTTTGGATGGTTTAGGCTTTAGCTTAGTTGCCTTGGAAGTCTTGGCTGACTTACCCTTCTTAGAACCCTGAACCTCTAATGATTCAGGTTTAGAGGAATCCTAAGTAACTGTAGACTCATCTTCTGAACTGTCATACCATATGTCATTGGCATTAATGTCAAACCCACCACCTGGTCGAAAGGTAATGGTAGGTAATTGAGCAATCTCATCACAGCTAAGAGGAGAGAAGGAATTAAGGACTAGGGATTCTGGCAACCCTGATTGGAGCATATAGGTGCGGTTGGCTTTGTAGTAGTTAGGCAATGGGTTTATTTTGGTTGATGGTTTGGATTTCTTAGGATCTTTGAGTTCACTAGAATCAATAAGGTTCTGAATGACCAGTCTGAGAGAGCGATAGTCATCAATGTTATGACCATGATGTTGGTGATAATGGCAGTAGGTTTTAGTATCCACCGAGGCTGGGGGTGGTTTTTTGAAGTTTTGCTGAAGTGGCTTAATGAGTTTAGCTTTGAGGAGACGTCCAAAAACCTTAGAAAGTAACATTCCAAGATTTGAGAACCTCCAGGATGGGGTAGTGTTTCAGAGTATGGGATTTAGTGTTTGTAGGGCATTGACATAGTGGGGTTTTTTATTATATCTGAGTGTAAGTGGTAGTTTTGGGTTTAAGGAAGGAAGGCTCCTTTTTCTTACCCTCGATTTGCTCAATCTGCTGGTCAACGGAATATATGTCCTCAAAGGTATGGAATGTCTGATACTTCAACTTATCCTGGTAAAGTGGCAGTGTGGCAGTAACCCCATAATAAGTTTATTGATCATATCTGATTCAAATGGTTTTTATCTGACAGTACAGCTTTGTCCATCCATCGACTAAAGTAGTTTATAAAAGATTGATTGGTTTTCTACTTAACCATTTCTAAATCCATCAGAGTTATATCAAATCAAGACTTGAACCCATACTATTTACAAAAGGTAGTATAAAGAGGCTTCCACTCAGCTGCGGTCACCTTGTTGAAACTGTGATACTAGACTATCACTGGTCCCTCCAGTGAGATGAAGAAGAGTTAGACTATCTGATCATCTGACAGGTCTGTGGTGCTCATCATCATGGTGTAAGTCTTCTGATAGTTCTTTGGATCCCCAACCCCACTGTACTTGGGAACATCTGGGAGCTTGAACTTGACAGGCAGCCCTTTGATAGCCCAGACAGAGAACTCATCAAAGTCAATATCAGACCCCATGCCTTTGGTCTTCATGATAAACTGTAGTTGTTCTATCTTTTGCTCTAGGACATAGGTCTCAGATTTCCAAACATCATGCATATGGAGTGAAACATCATCATCACTCTCGATATCATATAGGTTGACACCTTTCCCCTTTTCCTTGATAGGAGTTGGTGGGGTGATGAAGTCACCAAGATTGAGAGCCTTCTAGATCTGCTATTGCAGGAGGGTCTTGAAGTCATCATTCAAGAGCTTGGTCATCGACTGATTAATTAGCTACTAAACTACAGCAAGCGAAGCATCATCTAGGACTAAAGTAGGAGTATTTGATGCGGATATGATATTTCTAGCTGGCTGTGAGTCTGACATAGTCTGTACATGATAAACAGAGTCAGCGTGGATGCATGAGTATGCATATGGTATTACGTATGGTGCACGTGATGCGATACATAGGATGTATGCATGACCTATGCTAGGAAACATCCGGCGTTATGGCTACGAAGCAAAATTGATTAGCATGCGTATGCGTTGGATGCACATGATGTGTCACGTAGGATGTATGCATGATCTATGCTTGGAAACATCCAGCATTATGGCTACAAAAGGAAACTTGTTAGAGAAAGTTGCATGAGTATGCATGTATGTGTTGTTGACCTTGACTTTTCACACTCGTGCAATTTCGGGTTTCTGTTGATTCGGCTCGGTTTTAGTCCCCGATATCGACCCCGATTATGCACATAGGCCTCTGTGTCTTTCTCTGTGTATTCTGGTGCACAGAACACCTCAGAATTGGTGGGGCTCACCATGGCGCCTGGCGGGACCCGCCACCTATTTTGAATGCTCTGTACATACAGAATATACTTCACTGTCACTTATATAAGGCAAACCACTTGAAATGCAAAAGTATTGCATTTTTGGCCCTGGGCACTATTCATCATGAATAGTGCATAGGTGGGGCCTACCAGGCAATAGCGGGGCCCACAACCCCTGATAACCTATTTTGTGTATTCTGTACTTGCAGAATATATTTTCCAGTTGCCTTACATAAGGCACAACGCTTGGCATCGCAAATGCCACTTTCCGGGCCCACTACACTGTAGGGCCCACTTGGGACATCAACAGGGCCCGCTACCCCTGATTAGCCTACTCTATGCATTATGTACTTGCAGAATACATCTTCCAGTTGCCTTACGCAAGGCACAACGCTTGGTATCGCAAATGCTATCTTCCGGGCTCACCGTGCTGTGGGGCCCACCAGGCATTAGTGGGGCCTGATACCCCTATTGGCCTATTTTGTGTATTCTGTACTTACATAATACATTCCGCTGCTGCCTTACACAAGGCACACTCTGTGGCATCCTGAATGTCATATTTCTAGGCTCACCGCGTTATGGGGCCCGCTAAACACTAATGGGGCCCGCTTCCCACTATAGTCCACTTTGATGCATTCTATATGCAGAGAACACATCCTATCTACTGCCTTACTTGAGGCAAAATGCTTGGCATGCTATTTGCCACTTCTTAAGCCCTTTTATGTTATGGGGCCCACCAAGGTACTATTCATCATGAATAGTACACAGGTGGGCCCACTACCCAGCTTTGCCAAATTTGAGTGTTCTGGATGTATAGAACACATTTCCACTAGTGCCTATGCGAGGCATGACCCACGACATCCCGTATGCCATGTTTTGGCCTTAATGGGCCTGTTGGGCCTAAAATGGGCCCATTAAGCAAAACTTGATGTTCAGGGCCAAATTTGAGAAAACTTATAACTACAAAGTTTCTTGAAATGTCATTTGCATCTTCTTGGACATATAGCATGCATCCCGTTCCGCCCGTACGAGATGGAGCGCATAGGTCAAAAATGCAACGTGCGTAGCGCATAGCCCTATAGGCTACGCACGTTGCATAGTAAAGACGTTTGGTCGGGAGCCTTCTCGGGACCGAATTTGGAAAAACTTTGTTCTACAAAGTTGTTCCTTACATCAAATCACGCTTATACGCTTCGGGGCGCATCCCGGAAATGATCGTAGTAGGCCCTATGCGAGGGTTTCCGAACTATAGGCTGCGCATATAGACCTATGTGCGTAGCATATAGGCTATGTGCTGCGCACATAGCCTTATATATGGTGCACATAGGTTTAAAATTTTTCAAATCTGGATGAAAATTACAAAATTGCCATGCCCAAAATTTGCTCTATAAATATAGAGTTAGGGGTCATCTGAAAGGGATCCCGAAAATTGCCAAAGGCAAGGCCAAACTTTGCAAAAATCACTCCAAAAATTAATTAAACACTTGATTAATTTTTCCTAAGGATTTAGAGACTAATTAACCCAAGTTAGGCTCCCTAAACACGGAAGGAAGGAAGATCAAGAAGGAAAAGCCACTACCTAGAGATCCAGAGGCTATGTGCGCCACATGTCATGCTATGTGCGCCACACCTAGCCCATGTGTGGCGCACATAGCCTGATGTGCGGCGCGCATAGTTCATGTTTTTCCAGAAAAACCATATTTTGGGCCGTATTTTTACCATATTTTGACATCTCCAGTGGTATTTGAGTTTCACAATGACTCAAGTATTCTGGAAAAGTAATAAAATAATTACATTTAATTAATTTTGACCTCAAATTTAATTTTTACAATAAAATGCAATTTTTGATCATATAAATATGATTTTTGAGCTGATTGGAATTAATTGGTCGTAGGGCTATCGCAAGTAATTTTTGTGTGATAATAGTCCTCCTAATTAATTTTTCCATGATCAAATAAAATAATTTTGCTTAAAATTATTTTTATTAAAATGAATTTTCATGATCCATCTCGTGTTTATTCTTTCAATTATTGCCTAATAATTGCTGGATTTTGACTCTTGGTTCGTACTTTTAAATGGTATTGGACTAGTTAGTTAAATCCAAAATTCATTTGCTACTAATGAATTTTATTTATTTATTTTGCATATTAATCCATCCGCATTTTTGGATCATGCAAAACCACAAGGAATAGTGCCCGGGAAGGAGGGGATGTTACTTAACGTCCCAAAATATGTATGCGAGGATATTTATGTAATAGGGTAGATTTATTTATTGGCTTGTAATAATTAATCCTCCCTATCTCGTGTGTAGCCCCTAATTTCCTCGATCCCTTTCACCGGCCTTTATTTTTATTCGTATATTTGCCCAAATATACTATGTCGTCATGTCACATGCTATGTCACATGACACATACACACACTACTATGCATGCCATGCATATATCGTATGCCATAACATACTATATTTCGTATGCATATTCGTAAAAATATGCTAATACACAAATACGCCAATACGCTCAATCAATCAACACGCCTTATCATGCATATATATGCCATACCATGTCATATACTATGCCACGACGTATGTCATAACATATGTCATACAGTATGCCATACATATATTGTGTTGAATACACATTCACATACGCACCACTATGCCATGTCATACATATGACATGCCATTCATCATCTCACATGCCATGCATATGGTATGTCATTCACTTCATATGCTACACATATAGTATGTCATACATCATTTTCACATGCCATACATTATACCAAGTCATGCATATGATTCATCATTTCACATGTCATGCCACATGACACAAGCACATTCTACTATACATGCCATGCATATGCCATGTCACACATCATCTCACATGCCACACATTTGGTATGTCATACATATAACATGTCATGCATATGATATGCCATACATCATTCACATGCCATGCATATGGTATGCCATTTATTATGCCATGTCATTTCACATATCATGCATATGATATGTCATTCATCTCACATATCATGCATATGCTATGTCACACATTTCATACATTGCGCATATGCCATACATGCGCTATACGCCCAACGCTAAAACAAATCAAAAACGTTAAAATGTATAAACGCCATACGCTATTTGCCATAATGTGCTTACATATTAGGTTTCCATATCATGCATATGATATGTCATACACACTCACATGACATGCATATGCCATGTTACTTTTATCGCTATATCACATGACATGCATATGTCATGCCATCTAAATGCTATATAGCTTTATATGTCATTTTATGTGCAACCATGCAATGCGAATTCACATGAGGCGCTGTGTGCTTACATTTACGCTCACATGCTTGCCTGCTTAGGACAATTAATTCCAACTATAATGGTAAAATCAATTTTGGAAACTCATAGAATAGATCTCCACCATCCGAACCCAATCTCTAAAGGGTTTAACTAGCACTCATGCTATGGGTCGGTTGGACCAATCCGGAACCATCCGGTGGCGACTCCCTTGCAACTCTTTCCAGTCTGTATCATTCCCTAAGGGAACCCCTTAGGAAGACTACGCTTTCGCTCCAAGTGCGGTCCCCGGTCCGTGACTTTTGTAAGCCTCACTCTGGGCCCTGGTAGAAACTGATGCTCACATGTGTGTTTTGACAGAAAACACGAGAATGGTTAGTGAACACGTAGCATACAGTAGTGCTCCCTGCCACCCTTATACCTCAACGAGAATTGGTCAATTCAATATCTCCTACGTGGGATACTAGCCTGGAGTTATACTGGGAACTCAAGGTGCGATTGTCACATCCTCAATTTTAGTGCATACAATATTAATGATTTAATTGGTGGTAATTATTTTATGTATGATTAAAAAATTAGATAATACTATCAAATTATGGGAAAATGTGCATTTTGGGGAAATATTATGAATATATGAAAATGATCAAAATATTTGTTAGACTCAAGGAAAGATGATAAGATGATTTTGGAATAAGTCCAATGTGAAAAAAATAAGTTTAATCATGAAAAAATAGATTGATCGATTTAAATGCATGTATATCGATGGTGAAATAATTTATATATGCATAGAAATGCATGTAAAAAAAATAAGAATTAAGACAAAGTATGATTATATTAGGAGAATGTATAATTTAATAAATGGTGTAAGATTAGGGATTGTATAAATAAATTATATACATGAAATATATACGAGTCAATATATGCGTATGAAGATTTATTGATGGTTTTAATATGGAAACATATTAAACATTTTAGATAAGATTTATAAAATAGAAAAGAAAGTATAAAGGAATTTAGAAGTCAATGATGATGTCATAAATTGGAGTATTGAATACTTGAGTGAATAAGTGAACATTTAATTGATAAATTAGAATCATATTAAGATATTCATTAGGCATATAATGGAATCCATATAATATAGTTTAATTTAATTAAGAAATAAAAAGGAGTAATGTGGAAATTAAATTATTGATTTATTAGGAAATATGTAAGATATAAATTAAATAATAGATTGATGATGTGGAAATGGGAAATTATATTTATTTATTATGGAAAAAAAGAATAATAATAACATATTTTAATTGATTTATTACAAATATATTGATAATTAAATATGTATGGAGAGTATTAGTGATGTTAAATTCATATTTAAGATGTATTGAGGTCATTAATATGTATTTGAAGGGTTTTAAAGAAAGAAAAAGAAATTTATATGTATACAAATACGTATTAAAGGGTTAAGGAAGGAAGGAATCACTAGGATGAGGGTGCATGGTCTTATGTTGCTTTTGCCCTATCTTTTACAAAACATAAGCCATCGTATGGGTCATTTGAGTTAACCTAACATTTCCTTCCTCACTTTGGCTGACCCTTATGCTTTCCATTCTCCTCTTTTCTTCAAATTTCTTCTTGATTTTTCATGTTAATCCTCACTATTTTCTAAGGGAAAACCCGTACCATGTCTCAATCTTCTTCTTTTCTTTCCTAAATTAAAGCTTAAATCAAGTTCTATACGTATTCTTTAAGTTTGAAATAAGAAATTTCTATTTTTTCTCATCTTTCATGAAGAAGCCAAAGCATTCTCCATATGTAAGCCAAAAACCATAACCCCTTCTCTTTCCTTTCTCTTTAAACTTCAATGTTTAAGTTAAAGAAAAACGTATTCTTCATGGTTAGGCCAAAATATATCCATTTTGATTATGTTTTCTTAGAGGCCAAAGCATATTATCTTGTTTCTTACAAGATAAAGACCAAAACCATAAAAAAAATCAAGAATTTTCTTTGAAGCCGTAACCCTAAAGATATTTAGACACCATTTCTGTGATGGATCGTAACATGCATGTGTGTGTTTGGGTTAGAGATGAGTATATTTTTATTGCTAAATTGTTAGATTTATGTGTTTGTACTTATAATAATGTCTTGGCCGAATTAATTGGAGGCTGTTCTTGGAAGGGCCGGATGTTTGATGAGGAGTTTAGAGTTTTAGTTTGATTTGAGTCTTAGAAAATAAAATTAGTGATGTAAAAGGGTGATTATATTAGATGTGGCGTATGTGTTATGTTGCGTTTTCTTCTATTCTGCCGAATGCATAAGATGGTTACATTAAGTAAGCAAAATAATGAGATTATAGGTAACTTAAAAGCTTCTGTTAAAAATGTATAAGTTCTTAAATAAGAACAGATTAAGAAATTAAGTTTAATATGATTTAAAGTTGGGTTAAAAGTTACGTTTGATTGCGAAAGTTAAGGAAATAGACTTAAGGATATGATTTCATAAGATTGATAATTTAAGGCTTAAGAATTAATAAAAAAAATTAATTAATTAAGTCTTTAGATGGGTTAAAGGAGGTTATACGATATAAATTATGAATATAGTTTTAAGCATGATATTTTAATTATTTAGGAGATAAAATTGAAACTTTCGGTTATTCTAAGGAATTGGTCTCAAATGAGTATATAATTAAGAAAATTCAATGTTAATTGGAAGCTTAAAAAGGTTATTAATCAATGGTATTTAGAGATTTTTAATTAAGATTTCAGTTTATTGTTTAATTATTTATTATTGTACATTAAATGAATAAAAGATAAAATCAATAATTCTTATGATTGATAGTTTGAAGTATGGCTATATATTAAAGAGGGACCTGAATTATTAAAATGAGGATAAGATAAGGTTTGGACATTAATGTGAATAAAAATAAAAGGGCATTTAATATGGCTTGGGTGGATGATTTGAAAGCATACGTCAATGATTAGTATAAGAGCATAAATGATTGATGAATTAACTTAATTAAGTATTTTAAAAAAAATTAATTGATGATATAAAGTTAGTTTAAGTAAGATTTAAGAATGATAATTAAATTGAAAGTTAAAGTAAAAAAAAAAGCATAATGGTTACGGTAATTTTCATATATGAACTAATATGGAATTATGAATTTAATATGATTAATGTTAAAAAAAAGGTTTCTTAAAATAATTACTAATGATATAATAGGAAAAAATTAGATATAACATTTAATGATTTAAAAGAAGTAAAAGATAAGATAATATAAGGTTTAAAGATGAGAAAAGAATAAGATTTAATTAAATTATGCCATGAGTTTTAGGACGCATTTGTATTATAAGATGGAAACTTATATTAAGAACATAAGCTAAGGATATGTGAATTGTGGTAAAAAAAAAAGAATGAATGATGACGTATAGTTTATAAGTTTTTAACTGATTCATTTTAGTAATGACAATTAAATAAAAAGATTATAACCTAAGATTTACTCAATGAAAATGGTGAAGTAACTTTCACAAGACATAAGATATATAGATATATATATATATATATGGTCATATGTAAAGAGAATGTTATGATAAGAATAATAAGGATATATAAATATAATTAAATTGAACAAAGCTTAGTGAATGCTTATTACATGATTATATCTATACTGAGATATTAAAGAAATAATTAAGCTAAGTAAAGTTCTCTTATTAAGAAAGATATAAATTTATAAAAAGCTAATCAAGTATGGAATCAGAAATTATATGATACTATATAAACGTTATATAGTTGAATGATAATATTAAAACAAATATATATGTATATTAAATGCAACAAAGGAATCTGAATGAAATATCCTTAAGAATTTATTTAAGCATATTGTTAAGGATTAAAGATATAAACTAGTATGTGATATTATTAAGGTATAATGTAAGAATATAGAACATACGAGATATGGATGAGTTATGATTATAATATGTGCAAGAATCTTCTTTATAGATAATAAAATGTTAACAATTATGAATAAAGAATATGTTAATAAATGTTGGTATTATTTTTTTTAAGGTATAAAGATGATTAAATTAAGTTATGATTTATGATTAATTAATATGCAATAGTATATGTTGCAAAACATGAATGATTAATGATTAATAATGAAATTTTAAGTTATTATTTAAGATGAATATTAAATTGTATTGTATAAGGTTTAGAGAGGAATTAGACGCGAACCACTGGAAATACAAAAAGGAAAGCGAAAATCAGGTTTGTGTTTTTTAGCTGGTTCCAAATTTTGGATCGGCAGGTAAGTACGAACTTACCTTTTTTTTAACATGTGATTATATGTTTCAATTTATAGTTTATTTAATTATGGTTATAATTGCTTAAGTTTATTAGTAATTGAATATTCATGATAAGTTAAGTAAACACTCATACGATGATTTACTCAATTATTAATATGAAACTTTTGTGATTATAATGTCTTTTAAAGTGATAGTTTTGATATAAATCATTAAATATAAATAGTTAATGACATTAGAAAATAAATCATTAATAATATATGATTATTATTATTAATGATTATATGTTATTAATGAT
>CANYBF011296023.1:0-11917 GCA_948192965.1 Dalechampia spathulata | reverse complement strand
GTACTGATATATTATCTTATATCATTGTAAATATAAAAAAAATTCAAAATAATTTCTAGATCAATTAAATAAATATTTTTGATCTATGAAATTAATTAGATTAAATAATTATTTTAATCTAATAAATAAAATATATTTTATAAATTAATTAAATAAATATTTTTGATTTATAAAATAATTAGATTAAATAATTATCTTAATCTAATAAATTAAATAGATTTTAAACCAATCAAAATTATTCGATTTATTATCTAAATTTAAATTATTTTAATAGTAAGATAAATACTATTAAAGTAATAAATAAATTAAGTGATAATTATTTTGAAGTAAAGATAAGAGTTAAATTTATAAATTCATTCTCTTTCAAATCACTATAAATATGAGGTAACCAGAAGCCAGAAGGAAGAAGAAGCTCTCAAGTTTTAAGCTTTTCAAGCTTTTAAGACTTCAAGGTGTTCTTCAATATTAAAAACGTTTTTCAAGTTTATCAAAACATTCAAAGTGAAATTTGATTCAAGATAAACCCTTAAAGTACTTGAATCGTGTTCTTTGTTAAAAATCAAGTTTAATTCAAAATTACAAAAGCCATTGAATCAAGTTTTTGCTTCGAAATTCGAATCGAAAGATTTAAATTATTTGTTATAGAATTTTATATTAAAGATTATATATTTAAATTTTGAAAAATGAAGGGAGAAATGTGGAAGATGTTGAAAGGCTGGACGAAATATATAGGTAGACAAGTATGATTAACGAGGCGTCAACTGCTAATAATTACATTAGTAAACGGATTATGATATTGTAAACATAATTAAAAGTTGCTTAACCTCTCTAATCAATACGTCACCGTTTGTTGTTAAACCTTAATTAAACACGCCATCACGGCTTTTTTACCATCAAGGCATCCCATTCAATAATAATATCCTTTCCACCCCAATTTAAATAAAACATATAATTTTAATATCAAACATTTTTTTATTAAAAAGGAGAAAAAATATTTAATAAACATAATAAATAAGAATAATTATATAAATTTATTATTAATATCAAAGTATATCACTTAAAATGAGATAGAACAAATAAAAGGGAATACGGGTTAGCAGTTTAATTTGATTATGGTAGAAAACTTGGATACATATTAGTATAGTATATATGTGTGTTTGATGTTAATTATGGGATGAATAAATTAAGTTGAGGAAATTAAGGATTGATTATTAGGATGTGAGAAGTGATGTGCACATGCAAGTATGTGTATTATATTATGATGAGAAGCATGCTCTTAAAACACTTTGATTGTGAATAAGTAAACATCATTACAGAAATATAATATATAGTATCTACCTAGTCAAAATATACTTCAATTCATCATATATATATAATCAAATATTATTCCTTGGAAAAGAAAAAGGCTAATGGTTTATAATTAATATTAATTTTAATTAATATCAAACTTTGTTTACCTAACGGTTAAACTAAAAATTCTTTACAAAATGTCAATGCGCATGGTACCTACGATCTATTGCTTTAACATCACCTTCATGGTAACATGTTCTTCAATTATTGCTTACGTTTAGATATTTATTTTTCATTTTTGTTTATTAAAATTATTGTTCCAAAGTAAAAGAACATATAGCTGAATAAATGGGGGTTTTTTTTTAAAAAAAAAATTGTAAATGTTAATTTCATACAAATTTAAATAAGTATTTTTTTCATTTTTAAATGCTGTTATAAAATGATTTCATAATAATCTTAAAATTAATCTAATTTAATGATCTTTATATCAAGGAATAATAATGATGCATCATATATACTATTGTTGAACTATAGGATTGAAGATCGATAAAGTGATTTAGAATCATGTGATGATAATTTTTTAAATTTGGCTTGAGATTAATTAATTAACAATGTCAAGTAATTAATTTGCCTAAGACCCAAAAGCACCTCTAATTAATAAATAAAAAATAAAAAAAATAACTAGTGGATTTACCGACAAAGGTAAATTAACTACTTTCTACGAATAATATTTATAAAAATATAGTAATGTTTGAATCACCTTTAATCAGTGTATATATCGTGCTGAATTGATATTAAACCCAATATAGTTAATTAAATAATAGGGGGCCTATTATAATATTTGGAAAAAGCAGGGTGGAGAAAGGGAAATAAAGAAAATTGGTATGGCAATCTGTAAAAGTCTAAAGTCATGAAGAAAACGTAGGTTAATCATGAATCATAGAGGATAGTCGGCTGCCTTAATTACTATTAATGCTGCTTTGATTCATGATTAGAAGATTGAAAAGGTCTTTAATTATTTTATTCACCCCTTCGTTTCTTTTAACATGTGCATGTAATTATTTTTATTTTTATTTTTATTTTTATTTAGGGCTTCTAACATTCTTTAAAAATATTAATTAATAATAATAAAAGTATAGGGTACCCACTTCATGCACTATGAAATTAATACTCTACTAATTGACTATTTAAGACCGGTCATTAAGATTACTCATTATCTTCTTCTTTTTCTTGATTAAGATTCCTTTGTATTCAATTCCATATTGGATTGATGTATTTTTATTCGAGTTTAAGCTTATATATTAGTTATACATGGTATATAATTAAACCACACACACACACACACATATATATATATATATATGATGCAATGCTAAAAGACATAGCCAATCATACCACTTTACGTATAAAGGAAAATAGCAATTACGTAATGATGAGATCAAATTATGGAAGTATTAATTAAGTTCTCTTTAGTTTAAGTTTTGATTTCGACCTGTGTGTGGGATTTTATTGTTTTATTTTTATCCTTTCAGTGAATTTATAGAAGATTTTTGATTAATCTATAGTTTATTTTAGCTGTTAAATACACAATACTATTATGAAAAAATAAAATAGGAAAATTTTAGGGTTAATTAAGATGGATGAATTCTTTATAAGATTTATTTTTAAAATTTCAAGTTTTTGTATTTAATTGAAATAAAATTTAAAATTTTTATAATAAAATCATGTTGCGAATTTGTCTATAAAATAAATATTAATCTATAAATCGAAATCTAACCTACTAATATCTTAATGGAATACATTGTATCTAGTTTAGTTTCTTTAACAAAAAATCTGGTCTAAACTTCATCTTTAATTATTATTTTTTTCATCAATTATGATAATCATATATTTAAATATATAACAATCATTTATTTTAAATCTTCCCTCAAATTCAAACAAGGGTTTCTTTTTTATTTCGCTCATTCATCATAATTTTCCGGAGACGTGTTAAGAACACGTCATGCATGGAACAGCACAGAAGGACCAATGCTGAGGATAAACATGAACAATATCATGAAAAAAAAAAAAAGAAAAAATTGCCGAGCAAAGCAACGACCCACCCTCTATCCACCATGCAATCTGTACAAACATGAGCCATACACAGTTGGAAGAAGGATCCTTACGCATCCAACAATATATGTATATATATATATATATATATATATATATATTATTTATCCTCTTCTTGTCACACAGTTAGATTTTTGGCAGTCGAGAATAGTGTTGTTATCTGCAGCATCAAATCTTTTAGGGTAAACATGCACGATTCTTCCAACTTGTGTAGAGAGATCTTCTGGGAGGCTGAGCCCTCTTTCGCAGCTGTTCTTCACGATCATGTGCAGATATATACAATGTTTGAATTATTATTTTGATTTTTCTTTTAGTTCATGTATTAAACATCGCAGACTCTAACATTTTTGAATAGTGATATGATATTTTTTTATGGAATAATGAAACGAGTACTTTGAATCTAGCTGAACGTGTAGAAGTACGGACGCAGTCACCAATGACGGGCCGCAGTCAAGTTTACGTCACCGGTTGAAATCCTCGTCCAGAAGGCCAGACCAATGTCACCTCTTTTACCCCTTCGTTTATATATCAAAACCAAGAAGATGGAAAATAAGTAATGAAAGAAATGCAATTATTTTCTTTTATTAATCTTTTTTTGTTGTTGTTTTTACTAAAATTAAGGAAAATAATACGGAAGAAATATAAATAAATAAATAAATAAATACGAAAAATTGAAATAAAAAGGAAAAAAATGAATAATTATTTGAGTGGGAAATTCTAGTAAGGAGGAGAGGTGTTTATAAAGTATAATATTAAAGAAGATGTTTTTAGTGGATCAATGAGGATCTTGTAATCATATTAGATTTACAAAAAAAGAAAATCCCATTTTGTCTTATCATTCTATTTTTGGTTGCATTTATCAAATTTAAAAATAATATATTATTATTATTTTATATTTTATTATCTTTAGAAAATGTTGTAATTTATAAATAAGGTAATTATAATTTATTGAACTTCTTTTATACATTAATGTTGTAATGTTGTAATCCGTATATTATTAATTTTTTATAAAATAAAAATGAAAGCCAATTAGTTTAGAAAATTTAAATAATTATAATTTAAAAGTTCAGGTATGTGTTGTAATTTGCTCAAATGACCGAAATGACCTCTGAACCTTGGTTCAGATACCAGCACTGTTGAAAACACTGTTTTGCCCCTCTCCGTTCAAATTGGAATGACTGGTGGTAAGTACAAGGATCGGTAAGCTTTGATATGACGAGGGAGGGCATTCTCGTCATCTCAGCTTATATCCACATGTCATTTCAGCACTTCAGCAGTACGTTGTAACGCTTTTCTTTACTTTTTTTTTTTGTGGTTAGATTTGACAGAAAAGAAAACGTTTTGATATGATGGCAGAATCTGACCCGTTGAATGGTCCCGATAAGGGGGCATCGTTGTACTAATCCAACGGCTGGGGTGTTGCCAGCAGGATTAACAGTCTGACAATACCATTACCATTCGTATAATTACATTTTGATTAAAAAAGTGTTTTTTTGTGGTAATTAAAAATTTTTTATTTTTATATTTTCAAGAAAAAAATTCATTTTCTAGTAAAGAAAGGTTTGACATGATGACGTCAGGTCAAACATTTAAGATTTTTAAAATACATTTCGAGTCTGCATTTTGGGAGTAATTAAAATAAATATATATTGTAATTTTAATTTAATATTTAAAAATTATATGGATATAAATGGAACAATCTGGGTTAACTAATCTAACGTTAAAATTCTAAAGAATAGGGAGCACATTATGTATAAAATTGCAAAACTATTTACACCCCTTTAATAATATTAATTAAATATCTAATATTTTTTAATTAAATAAATTATTTAAGTATGTCAAGTCAAAATTTCTATTGTTTTTTAATGATATTCGTTGATTGATTTATTTATTTCATGAATTTATATGTATACATTTTTATATTATATTCATTTTTAAATTAGGTTTTTGAATATAATATTTTTTTAGATATCCCATACCGATTATATAAATAAGTAATACATATTGAAGAGCATGTTTATGGCATCTTATGCCTATTTATTTAAAATTCTAGAATAAAAATAAAACTTAATAAAAAAATGGAATTAAACTTGGGGTTTTTCCAAAAATATAGAAATAGTTTCAAAAATATTAAAAGCATGGAAAGTTACATTTTTTTTTTCACAAAAGTATGAATATCAAAAAAATAATTTTAAAAATACAAACATTTCTAAAATTCACAAAAAAAAATGTATTATATACTATATTAAAAGGATATTATTTAAATATATATATTATACATTTAAAAATATAATTTTTAAATAAAAGCAAAATTTTAAATTATAAAATTTCAAATATTAATTTACAATAATATATTTTTTACATTTTAATAATCTTTAATTTTAAAATATATTTTTATAATTTATCGTATACTGAAAAATATTAAGTTAAAATATAAAAATATTATTTTTTGAAAAAAAAATTTGGAAAAAATTATTTTGTAAATGTTTCAGAAAAATATGGTATTCTGTAATTATTCCATTAAAATATAAATTGTTTAAATAACATTAAGAAAAAGAAGGTCCAATCATGACCACCAATCTCAAAACCTTACCAAATTTTTTGGAGAAAGGGTTTCGGTGATTACGGAAGTATAAGTTTTTTTAAAATATTTATATATTACAGAGGAATTTTTTCTTTAATTTTTAAAATATTATATTATTTTTTTATTTCAAAAATATTATTCTTGAATATTTTAATTTTCAAAATATTAGTTTTATCATTTTTATTTTTAAACTTATTATTTTTTAATATATAATATAAATTTTTATCATAAAAATACATCTTAATTAAAATATAAAAAACATATTATTTTAAATTAATATTAAAAAATTTTACGATTTAATACTTAAAATATATTTTTTAAATATTTTCTATATATATATATATATATATATATATATATACACACATATATATATATTTCAATAAGAGAGAGCAGGTAATGCGGATCCCAGCCCAACTCCATGAATCGGCTCCCTTTACCCAAATCACCATCAAACCCATCTTTTGCAAGATTTCCCACCATATTAAACCTGCTATTTCATAATTGAATTATTCCATAAAATTTATTAATAAAATAATAATATATATTAATTTATATTTGATGCAATGCAATGCGCCTTATATATACATATGATATTTTCAAATCAATTATTATTTAAATGCATATGAAAAAAACAGCAGCTATTATTTATGCTTCTATATATTATAATTGCATGAAAACAGTCAAGAAAAGTAATATAACATAGAACACGTGATCTCTCTTATCAATTTTGTGAAATCTGAGACAGTATTTCTGTTGTTCTATCTTCTTAATATGCTCATTGTTTGTGATTCTTAGCCTCAACTAAACTTAGGGTGGCAAAACTACCCAGTATAGATGTAGGCAATTAAATTTAAGTTTCTTTGACATTGAAGCGTGATCTTTCTTATGAATTCTGTGAAAATCTAACATAGTATTTACCTGCATGTTCATATCAATGCATGTGAGTTGGATGAATTAAGAGTTTTCACAACATGAAAAGTTTATATGGATGGTTTATGCATCCACAAGTTTTCTATTGGTTCCATCCTTTTCTTTTAGTTTTTTTTTTATTCAATTACTCACTATTTAACATCAAATGACTGCTGAAGATCCAAAAGCATTCTTAACCGATATGAGTTCCATTTTCTTTCATTGCAAGAGCCTCTAATAGAATCAGTTTGTGTTTATGATATCATAACACTTGTGCATTCTATATTTTTCAACTGCTCGGTTAATAAGTTGTATCATTACTAATCTCAAATTAACTTATAAAAATTGAATAAAATAGCTACGGAACTTTACCGTTATTATAAGGGAATTTATCGTCGCTAAACCATTTGACACAAAATTCATTACGACGAATTTAGCGACGGAATAAATTCCGTTGCTAAATTTATAGCCATTTAGCTACAGATTTGGTGATGGAACTATTTCCGTTGTTAAATCTATAGCTAAATCGGAAATTCCGTCTCTAATTTGTAGCGATATTACAACGGAACTCTTTGTTGTCATTAATTTCGTAGCTGAATTGTTACGGAATTCCGTCTCCAATTTGTATCTAAATGGCGATGGAACTGTTTTCATCTCTAAATCCGTAGTTATTTCTTTCATTAAACTTAAAAATTAATTTATTTTAATATTTTAATATTTTTTTAAAATATGAAAAATTTGATATAATTATAATAAAATTTGATATAAATTTATAATTAAAATTTGAATTAAAATATTAATACATAAAATTATAAAAATTATTAATTTTGCTAAAAATCCGGCAGAATTTCTTCTATAATATAAAGATATTATAATCTGATACCTGTTAAAACAATACTTTTATAATTCTCATATCAATTATTCACATACTTCTCTCACTCCTAAGTCTAGAATTCAATCTAAATAATCACAGTATAATTAATTCATGAAGTATGATATAAATAAAATAATGTCATTGAAGTTTAACAATACGAATGAAAAATTAAAGTAAATAAAATGATAAATTAAAAGAGTATAAATCAATATATAATTGGGATGCCTCAGTATCAGGATCTGGTGCAACAGAATCAGGAGAAGCATTTGCTGTTAGTGGAGCAGAAGTATTAATTGCAGTAGTGACATCACCAAATGGAGCAGAATGATCTGGCTGGGAGGAAGATGACGCAGATACATTCTGCTCAACTTGTAATTGTTGTACAACTCAATCATAAATTATCGAAATCTGTGCATCTAATACATGATCAAGAATATCTACAAAGGCAACACGTACAATATCATGAATTTCTTGTCTAATAACATCATCTAAATATGGTTATGAATGAGTAGATGCTCCACACATAGATGTGCTAACGTTTAAATGAGAGATTTTTAAACGTTTCTAACATAAAAATAAAGAGGATTTATGAGAAAAAAGAATTAGCACAACAAAATGAAAAGCCTTCACCTCCCTTTCTTCCCATTCAACATAAAAGGGGCATCAAAGAGATTCAATTAATATTTAATTGAGAGATTCAATTAATATTTTAAAGATATTTAGTTAATTTGATCTTGAGAGATGCATGCTAATCCTTTTGGATATTTATGGATGACAAAAGAACTTTAATACATGAAAATTGTTAAATTCCTATGTTTATTTATTATTTTTCTTCTAAATTGTTTTAGTTTTTTTATTTTATTTTATTTTATTACATTTTTATTGTTTTTGTTTTAAATCAAAAAAATTATTATGGTTATACCAAATTCATCTGGGACTGATAACCTTACGCTTGTGATTGATTTCGAAGCAGTGAAAAATAAACCATTAAGTCACAGCTGCAAATCCAAGAAATAAAAGCATGCAAAACGCGAACACTACTCCACGTTTAACAACTTTATAAGGATCATCTTTCTGAATTGTTCTTGTGTTCTCGCAAGAATCTTTAAATATATCATCTTTGTGACGGATTTCTTCTTGACGATGAGTTGAAGAAGATGACAATATTATTTGTCTTTCTGTCTCATGATCGCTGTAGTCGTGCCAGGTTTTGTCATGCTGGGCTATGGTTTTCATGTACTTGAAACCGATTTTGAACAGGGCAAGGAGATTAAGAATTGCGGCAAAAAAGAGAGAGAGTGAAGAGGAACCAGACGTCTTTGCATTTGAGAGAGGTATTTCCATTGCAAATGGCTGTTAGAGTAACACCCTGAAATACAAAATAGAAATTTGCTAGTTGAAATGCACTTGATTGTAGGTTTTGAAGACGACCCTCCAGCTAATTCATCACTGCTTTTAGTTCTTTCATCTCTTCAGCTACATCTTCTAGGATTCTTTGCTTTCTTTTATTAAATATCAAATATTTATTAGATATTATTTACATGTTAACCATTAACGATAGTCGTATATTAATTGATATGAAATCAATAAATATTTAATATTTAATAAAAATTAATATATTTCATCATATTGTTGATGAATTCATGATGATATTATCCAAATTTTGTTGTTTGCTTAGATTATGGAAGACTCGTGGAATGTTTCATTTATAGATGATTTTGACACAGTAATTTCATAGGTAAGATAAATTTTCAGGGTACATGCTTAGAGCTACATCTTCTACTGCATATCCCCATCATTGCAAAACTCTTGTTACAAGTGAATTTTATATGGATTTGATTAATTAAATACTTGAAAAAAATAAAATTTTCCATTATATAGTTCATTCATCATAAATATTATTATATTGTTTGATGGATAAAAAATACTAAAAGGTTGATATCCAGTGCAGTGTTCTATAATATTACGTATTATTCTTATACAACTATGTTCAATAACCTTTTCTTTATAACTTAAAATTGTTTATAATGATAATTAGTAATTCCGAACCTGTAATACGACTTTTGGAAATTGCATATATCTATTGTGGAAGACTTTTGAAAATTTAAAATCAGATTTCCTGGCTTTAGTTGTTATTTAATTACTGGTTTGAAATGTTAATCAGTGCAAAAAATAATAATGGACGATGAACTCCAGAGATTTGAATAATAATCAACATGGAAACATGCACATAACTATCGATCATATAGTCAACTTAAAAACTCAAAACCATTTAAACACTCACCGGAGAGTATTGCCATGAATTTATAGTTGGCCTAGGATGCTGACCAGGTATGCATGATAGTTTTAAACTCATATTGACATAATATATATATATATATACACGTCCTCATTCCAATTAACTGCAAAATTCTTGAAGGGGACTTTATTGATAGATATATTATAAGGTGTAGTTAATTAAATATTTGAAAGAACAAGGTTAATTACCCCCATTAGGTATATACTTTCTTAATTTTTCACATCATGATATACACAATATTATATATTCAAACCTAACTCGATCTTCAAGTTTGAAAGAACAAAAGCCATTTCTCTTTTTTCTCATTGGTATTGAATGACTCTATAACAACAACTGTTGTTCAAAAAAATGTAAAATTATTATAAAGTATATAGTTTGAATCTAATTTAAGATTATTAAAATTTTTAGAGTTTTAAAGGAAAAAATTGTCCTTGTTTATTCTAGAGATTGAAAAGAGGATCAATGCATTTCTCTCCTCTATGATTTTCCTTTCATTTAATACCAAAGCTAGATCGTTAAATTAAAAATGAAATTATAATTTCTCATCTAACCCTTATCTTCTTATAAAATATATTCAAAATAAATTTCAATTAAAAAAATATTAAATTTGAATCACATGTCAGATTATTAAAATATATCAATATGTTTTCAAAACTGAAAATAAAATTAAAAATCAGACTAAAATATAAAACGATAAAAATAGAAAAATAGAATGGAGTATAAAACAAATATTTGGTAACAGTAATTAGCAACAAAAGTGTCATATTAATAGTATTCAAATATATATATATTTTTCGTAATCTAATAAAATCAATAAAAAATGGAAATTTTTAAATAAATCAATAGATGTTAATGATGGACAGTAATAAAGAGGTGTAAGCTTGGTTTAATAATAATAATAATAATGATATTAGTAGAAGTAAACATATTTTAGGTTTTAATAATCAAAATTTAATGTAATATAATATGTATTGGCAAATGCAATACGTAATAATAATATGTAACCAAACAATATTACATTGTACATAAGGAAGGAAGATTAAGATTGAGAGCAGAAGTTGATGCATGCATTGGCCACGACCATCGCATAGCTTGACACAATTATCATTTCCGGATCCCAAGTCGTTGAGTAGATGATGATCGTGCCTGCAAATTATACGCCGGCAACCGTAAAGAGTGACAGCTGCGAACCCAGTAAATAAAACCATGCAAAACGCCAACATTATTTTACGTTTAAGGATCATCCCTCTGAGTTATCATTGTTTATTAGATATACTGTATAAAATTTAAATAAAACAAAATACTAATAAATATATTTTTTATTGATAAAATTTAAATAACAGAAAATACTAATAAATATATTTTTTATTGATAATAAAAAAGAAAATTATAACTTTCACAATATTTATTAGAATATTTTTCTAACATACTATTATATTTTCTCTCTTTTCCTCCCCTTACAATATGCTAACCCATTAATAATAAACATTAACTAAACACTACAAAAAATAAGCTAAATGACTACGAAATTTAGCTACGGAATAGCTACGGAAAAATAAAATAATGACGGAACTGTTTTCGTCTCTATTTCCGTCGCTATATGGTGACAAACATATAGCCCTAGCAATATCCGTCACAATTTAGTTACGGAATTATTTCCATAGCTAAAATCTGTCACAATTTAGCTACGGAATTAGTTCCGTACCTAAAATTCGTAGCAATTAATAAATTATTAATGTATATAAAACAAATGGCTCTTAGCTTCTGTAGTCAGAAACCCACACCAATGGCAACAACAACAACATGTACCGGTTCATCTTCTTCTTTCATGCTTACAAACGCTGCA
>CANYBF011295955.1:0-15384 GCA_948192965.1 Dalechampia spathulata | reverse complement strand
CGACTCCACAACATTTTCTCGACGCGATCTGTCTAGTTCCTGTAGTACTTCAGGGGTCTAAGCTTTTGAGAGCAAGCACCACGGCATTTCACGCCGAACAGCGTGCAGCATTCCCAGCGTCAGGGATGTGCTACTCTCACAGTGAGTTATATTTATAGGTGTAGGTTATGTGTTGCCAAAAATAAGTAAATAATGTGGGATTTTATGAAATTAAAAAGGATATATGCAATATATAATGCAAAAAAAGACTATATGCATAGCATATAGCAAGATATATACAACATGTCCAATTTTCCACCTATGTGCACCCTACAACTAGAGCATATTGGGATGTGCACCCCATGCACATTAATCATCACTAAGTCAAAAAAGCATGGTGATATACGAAACATGTTAGATTTGCATGGGAAAAGGCCATACACCATGCATATCTCCACTAAATATGCACATGTAGCACTAAGTACTTCACACTTTAGGAAATACATGTTATGTGCCTCACCTTCCATAAGTAAAATGTAACATGCTTCGTATATCTAGAGCACTTATAAGAGGCTAAGAAGTATGTATGCAAATCGGGTCGACATTGGCGACCTGTGCTAAGTTGAATCAACAAGAACCTAAAGTTGCAGTGTACAGGTGAAAAGTTAGGGTCTACAATGGCAACCCAAGTGCTCAATCATATTAGGTTTCACCTTGAACAAACATAACCATCTTGCACTCCTTTGACTTGTTTGAAGTATAAAGATCAAAACCAATGTAGGACCCCTCCTCCTGCACGGTAATGGGGATATTAAACACTAGGCCTTGTTAAAAGTAGCCCAAACCTATACCATGAATAAAATTCATGTTTGACATCATCTTCTCCATAATAAGGCTCAGTTGACATGAGCATGTCTCTAGTTCTTAGATGGTAGTGATTTAAAAATCAATCATAAGTGGGACATCCTCTCTGATATAGGCTAAAATAACCTCATCATCAACTGTAATGGTCACCACTCCTTTCTCATGTGGGAACTTAGTCTTCTGGTGTAAGATGGATGATATACCTTCTAGTAGATAAAACCATATGCATCATAATAATAAGGCAAAGTAAACTAGGATGTTTAATGTAATAGCCTAATTTGGTGATTGCCTCCACAACCTAACATGAGACCTTTCCAACATACTTTATCCTCACTCACATGCCTCCCAAGGAAACTTCCTAAGAGGTCACCTATCCTATAATTGTTTCAAGCCAAACATGCTTAACTATGGAGTTCTTATGGAATGAGCATCGATAAGGTACATGCACCTTGTTGGTATAAATAGTACCTATTTAATCACTTAAGCTATTCTCAATTGTATAGTTCAATACTTGCACAATCTCAGAATCACTCAACTGTACAGCCTCATCCTTACATAGTCTTATGATCCCTCTTCTTTAAGTGTGGGATCATCTCATTCATGTACCCCCTCTGCCTATAAGAATCCACTCTCTGTCCTCATTAGCTTTGGGTGTCACATCTAAAACTATAAATTCTATAATTAACTTGATTATCATATTTATGGAAAAAGTATCAGTAACCTTCCTTTTTAACTCATCATAAGCCTTAATGATTTTCTTTGATGACTTGAAGTTTAAAGGTTAAATCTCAAGCTTTAGAGCACTTTCAAGGAATAAACATTAATGCTAAAGCTATCATCCATTATGTTATAAGGATTAGAGTAAGTTCATAATATGCACCCTGATGAAGAATACCTTGTTATAACGTATCCCCTCGATTGATAGATCAACATTAGAGAAAGTGATAATGCAAGATCTCAACTCTTGGTTCACCAAATGGCTCTTCACACTACAAACAATAGTAAAAGAACAAATCCACATATTGGATAATAGTTTGATGATGGTTGGTTGAAGTTATTGTGAGGATAACACTAAGTCCCAAATGTTGATGTTAGCTTATGTCTTCTTTAGCTACTTGAAGTCAGTGTAGTGTTAGGATCAACCTCATCTATAGTAAGTCCCACCTTCGTGGACTGCTTTTGATTATCTAGTTTCTTCTTGAGATTAAGAAGGGTAAACACCTTGCCACTTTGGATCCTATTATGAACTTGAGAAAACATTTTACTGACTCTAAGTCATTTATAAAGTTTAACAAACTTTGATGAGCTTGGTTGGCTATGGAGTCTCAATTAATTTACTATTCTTCTATTTCTAAACCCTTATTTGTTTAGACTTGTTAGATTTCTAAGTCCCTACTAACTCATCCATTACTATCATACCATATATCAATGACACCAATATCAAACCCACTATTGGGTTTGAATTTGATAGTTGGAAGCCTACAACTTCACTACTATACATAGAAAAGGAGATGAAGATATAAGATTTTAGCAACCTTAATTAAATCATGTAAGTATGGTAATTTTATAATGGATTAGTCTTGGTAGAGGGTTTAGACTTCTTGGAATCTTCAAGCTCACTTAAGTTAATAAGATCTTGAATGACTCATTTAAGGGAGTGATAGTCATCCATGTTATGGCCATGATGTTGATGGTAGTGATAGTAGGTTTTAGCATCTACTATGGCTGGGGTGGTGTTTAAAAATTTGGTTTGAGTGGTTTGATGATTTTGGCTTTAAGAAGTTGGTCAAAAACCTTAGAAAGTGGCATTTTAAGATTTAAGAACCTTTAAGGCTAGTTCATGTTTCAAAGTATTTGGGATGATGGCTATAAGGTGTTTATATGTTAAGTTTATGTATAGGTAATGGTTTTGGATTTTGTTAAGGAAAGGTCCTACTTCTTTAATCCTCTTCTCTGCTTGGCCCTCCGACCAATTGAGCATATGTCCTTAAAAGTTTGGAAGGTCTGATACTTTAGTTTATCTTGGTACAGTTGTAGTAACCTTATAATAAGCTTATTTATTATATCCAATTCAAAATGCTTTTGTTTAATAAGAGCTACTTTATCCATCCACCTCTCAAAGTAATTTATGAAGGATTCATAGTGCTTTTGCTTAACCAACTTAAGATCAACCAAAGTCACATCAAATCATCACTTGAACCCATATTGCTTGTAGAAGTATGAGTGGAGCTTTACAAGATGGAGGGCTACCAGTGGCCTACTTAGAATGAAAGGGTGGTCTTTCCAAGGGGATCCCTTGAGGTATGACATATACCTATAGTAAGGTCACATAGAATGGAGTTGCCATCAGATGATTCAAGAAAATGGCCCACCAACCCAAAACATCAGTGCTAAGTGAAACCCTTCAGAGATTGGGTTCACACAGTGAAAATCTATTAATTTAGAATTATCAATTTTTGTCATAGTAAGCGGTTAATTGTACCTAGGTGGCATACAACATCCATAAGTTTGAATATAATCACTTAATACATAGCATGATAGCAGATAAAGTATGGTAGAAAATAAAGTAAATCTAAGCAAGAAAGTAATAAACTAATGGCTTGTAGAAAGGGATAAAAGAGATGGGGAAATACATGCAAAATATAGCAAGACATACATGCAAGGGGAAATAAATAAAATAAGAGCCTATTCTATTATAAAGAATGTTCAACAATACAAAAGTAAGATGCCATGTGACGTCTCCCCCACTCCACTATAGAGAAAGGTAGGATAAGGATCTCAGACAACATGAACCAAAATATATAATCAAAAATACAAACAAATAATGTTAAGCAACAAAGAGGATTTTATGATACAATTCATTGATTGAAAGCTATAAGATAACATGAATAAAAAATCATGATCCATTGAATCTATCAATCACATCCATGAAAATATAATTAACATGAGTTAGAACATGAAAATGCTATGAAAATGTGAGGGAACTTCCAATATAACTCATGAACGTCAATTGGACTTGATTTAGTTCCCAAGTAAATTCTAATCATCCAAATAACATGGAGATTAAATCAAATAACATTTAATTTAGAATATCAATTCAATAAATAAATTTTAAAAATCAATCAATCTTTAGGTATAAATTAATGATAGATAAAAATTGGAAGATTTTAAGATCATAAGGCATCATTTAGAAATCAATTCAACATCCAATTAAGCCTAATCATGTCAAGTGATAACAAATTACAATTAAAATGACATTTAATTAAGGAATTAAGTAAAATTACATTTATTTATCGCATAATCAATTAAGATTGATCTTGAAAATTAAAATTAGAAGACTCTAACATCATCAAGTATCAATTAGAGATTGAATCAACATCCAATTTAACTCTAATCAAATCAATTACAGTAAAATGAAATCAAAATTAGTATTTAATTGGAAAAATTAATTTTAGAGGTAAAATTAATCAAATTTGAATAATCTATGATAAATCCAGATCATTTAGATCATTGTGAGATCATGAATGCTATTGAAAATTTCAAGTGAATCAAAAAATGAAGCAAAAATGATGGAAAATTTGAGTTTCTACCAACCTAGAACACTATATGCATTGCATATAATTGTTATGTGATACATATAATGAAAACATAACTATATGCAATGTACAAAGTGATATATGTGCCATATGAAGTTACCTGAGAGAAGGAAAATTTGAAATTTTTCAAAAACATGAGCAAAAAGCTAAATTTTTGATTGTCAGAAATCATTTGAGCAATCATGAAGCTGTGAATGCTACTGTAGCATTCATAAAATGAAGCTAAACAAGCAAAACTATAAAAAAAATCAAAAGAAAATCAAAAGAAAAGGAGAAAATAAGAGTAGATCCACACTCACCAATGCTTAAGGAAGCGTTAATCCTTGATTTCCAAACATTATTAGGGTTTAAGTAAAGTTAATTTATCATTAATGACCTAATTAAGTTATGATTAGTTGAGGATTAAACTTGGGAAAACTGTTAATTTTGGAACTTCATGGGTCACATGAAGGATAATGTGTAACGTATGAAGTTGGAGCATGAAGTTGAAAACATACTTAATGCATTAACTTACCAAAGCTATAAAATAGATATGCAACATGTCCAAATGGCTCAAAAGGTCATGAAATGTGTACATGTAACTTGATTTTGATAATAGAGACTTACACCAAGCTGTATGGAGTAAAATACAAGTACATAACACCATACAAAAAGGTTAACTTCATGCATCAAATCATAAGAGCTATAAACTTTATGTGCCTTATGACCAAATGGTTTACAAAGTGCCAAAATGAACATATGCAACTCAAATTAAAAAATGAAGATTTGTATTAAGTTATATTGAAGGAATGCACACATGTGGGAGAAAATTCAGGGTCAATAGTTTGCCCCCTAATTAGGAACATTCTAAAGTGACACAAGCAAAAGTGGATAGAATAAGACCTAGGCACAACATAAATTTTCACATAGTGGCCAAAAATAATACTTGGTTAGTGCTCATGCTAAGGCTTGCTAAATGCTCATGTTGAGGCTTATGATTCACTGAGGGTTAATGCACATGTTGAGACTTGTAAAATTGGAAACAACTCCTTAGGGAAATTATGCTCAAGTAATTGACCAAAGCTAATCAATAAAATAATGCTCATGTCAAGGCTTGCAACCTAATATTGTTATTAGGAGCCTAATGTTCAGGCAAGCCAATCAAGGCTGATTGATGGAAAGTGCTCATGCTAAGTTTCTAAGCTTTCAACTTAGAAAAGATGTATTTTTGCCCTAATTTTTTGCATAAGTCACCTTAATAGGTTTTTAGCTCATCAAACTACTTGATTTTTTTAAAGACCTTAACTTTTGCTTGAACTACCTACTTGGGTTTTTAGCTCAACTAATCGATGGAATTTTTACTTAAAAAACCTTTTCTAAGGCTTTCAACTCAATGAGTTTTATTTTTTTATTTTTATCTTTATCTTTCTTTTATAGATATGGCTTCAAGAGAAACTAGGGATCTTAGGACCACGAGCAGGTGATCCTCAGAGATATAATGCACATAGCCATATGAGGAGAGGCTACACCTTCAGTGAGGAAAGAGACTAACCTTCGACCATTGGGTTTAATAGATGAGGATTATCTCTGAGAGTAAGATTAGATGGACCTATCCTTGATGGCATATATAATATGTGATTATGAGAACATACATTAATTATATTTCATTAGCCAGATTCAGAGCTTGTGCCCACAATAGTCCTACTAGAGTTTATAGTCAGTACAACCATAGAAAGACTATCCCTTGTTCCTTATCAAAATTTAAAGGATGATGACTGTTGTCCTACTTTCTAGAGCATGTGAAGAGGACCTAGCCTTACTATAAGATAGTGCCAGTAGAGACCCCTAAAGCTGGATTTACTATAGATGATGCACACAAGCTATAGGTGTTGTGCCATACCTAGGATTTTGTAGTAAAAAGATGTTAGGCAACCAAAATTGCATACAATAAAGACATATAAGATTTATATTTGAAACATGTATGACTTATAACTAAGCATATAAACACATATTCCATTTACATCAATGACATTAAAATATTTACATGAAAAATATTGAAATTGGCATAGAAGTTCTAATATACATCAGACTTAACTCTTGTCACCAATCATTCCTTTGTAAGATTTTATGATTAGTTATTTTGATGCTCTCTTTTTGCTTTAAGAGCTCTAACTTTTTCATGAGCCATCAAGCATTCATTTTTCTTACATCTTAACTTTTATGTGAGTCATCTTTGTAGACTTTCAACTCATTAGACTCTTGCTTTTCTTTTTGATTTTCATTTTACCATTTGCTCTAGAGAAAATATTTATTCAATCAATTAAATGTGGTAGGTTTTAAGAACTCGTTACTCTTCAAATTTTAGATGCAGATAGCACCTTTGGATAATATCTTCTTAGCTAGGAGCGAGCCTTTTTAGTTAGGTTTAAACTTCCCATATGGGTCATTTACAGCTAATCTGACTTATTTTAGAATCGGATCACCCTCTTAAATAGCAACGGGCTTGACCTTCTTATTCAATGCATTCATAATGTTCTTTTTGTAAAGTTGTAGATGATACAAAGCCTTTAACCGCTTCTCATCTATGGCCACTAACTACTATATCTAGCCCTTTTCAACTCAACTTTTGATAATTAAGCTTCTTGAGTTACTTGAAGTTACTTCAACTCCACTTTGACCTATAACACAGTTTTCATCATGTAGACTAGAGAATATAAAGTAACATCCATAGGATTCCTTGTAGTGGTTTTGTAATCCCATAGAGCAAATGGTAACTACTCATGCCAATCTTGGTAAGTCTGCACTATCTTAGCAAAGATCTTTTTGATCATCTTGCTAGTTGCTTTGACTGTCCCATTAGCTTAAGGGTGATATGGAGAAGCTTGATGATGCTTTATCTCATACCTTTCAAGTAAATCAAATACTTAGCCTTAGAAGTGCATATCATTATCAGGTACCAAGTGATACAAAACCTCATATCAATATATGAAATTATTCTATATAAACTTGGTAACCTGCTTTGCCCCCAATTTATTATGGGACTCATTTAGAGAAATAATCAACAACCACCAATATGTACCGATGTGCATTAAAATCATTAGAGTGAACCTCACCCATGATGTCAATTCCCCAAATTAAGAAAGCCATTGACATCATTAAATTCTATAATTCAATTAGTAGGATGTGACTTAGATCTTTATGAATTTGATATTAACATACCATAGAGCCCCTTCTTGTTGGTCTAGCACTATAACCCACTCACCTTCATAGCAATGAGCTTTCAACTTCTCAATGATCACTAGTTGAACCTAATTGTGCAATAGTTCACACATGGAGGCTAGTGTGGTAAAAACATCAATCAGTTGATTTTCATTCCGTGGAGTATGAATGAATTTACATGAGCTGAAATTACAAATCATGAGCTTCATGTATTCAACATAAGGCTTAAGCCTTTATTCTTTGACATCCCACTTGATCATGAACTGGTGAATGATAAGCATCAAATCATTAAATACCTTAATTTCTTGGGCACTAATTATTAGTAGAACATTAAGCCCAAAAAGACATACTTCATACTTAGCTATGTTGTTAGTAATTAGGAAGCGCAACCAGTTTAAAATTATGATTAAGTCACCCTTAAGAGTGACCAACATAACTCTTATTCATGCACCTCTATTATTGACCACACTGTTAAAGTGCAATTGCCATTTATGAACATCTACTGGCCCCAAGTGCTTATCTAAGAAGTCTAGTTCAAAGGTCTCTAAGTCATCCATCAGCCTAGATACTAAGAATTCAATAACCACTCTACCTTTAATGACCTTTTTAGTGATGTACTACACATTAAATTCAAATAATAGGATTAGCCACCTGGAAAGCCTCCCTACTAGTGAAGGAGCTTCATATATAAGTACCTTATCAGATCGACCTTAAAGATCATATAAACTTAATATGACTTAATATGACTAAAAATAGTGTTTGAGATTTTTAGTAACCTAGATTATAGTTATGCACAGTTTCTTAATAGTGTTATATTTGCATTATGTTGGTAACAACTTCTTACTCAAATAGTAAACTACATATTCAACTCAAGCATTATTCTCCAAAGTCATCATAGCTCCCACTAACTCCCTTTCTAAGGTTAGATAAAGCAATAATGGTTTTCCTGATTAAGGTGGTTGTAAAATTAGGGGGTTAGAGAGATAGTGCTTCACTCTCTCGAATGCAAACTAGCAAGTCTCTTCCTAAACCAGAGGTTGATTCTTCCTCAAGAGCTTAAAGATATGCTCATAGATAATAATGAGCTTAACAATGAATCTGCTGATGCACTAGAGTTATCCTAAAAATCCCCTAACTTATGTCTCAATTTTAAAAATAGTCAAGTCATAGACCAACTTTACCTTATAAAGATCAACTTCAATACCTCTATAACTGATCACATGACCTAGTAGCTTGTTAGACATCACCTTTAACATGCACTTCTTCAAACTTAGCATGAGCCTATACTTCTCAATCTATATGAGGAATGTATCAAGAGTTAGCGAATGTTCTTCTCTAGTAGGATACTTCATCATCATATCATTGACATAGACCTCAACCTTTTTATGAATAAGATCATACAATAAAGTTGTTTCAACCATCTAATAGGTAACACCTGCATTCTTCAGACCAAAGGGTATGACCTCGTAGTAATAGGTTCCTTATTTTATGATGAAAGCTATATTTACTTTATCAAGGATGACCATAAGAATCTGATTATACCCAGAAAACCCATTTATGAAAGAGTACAAAGCATTAGCAGCTACACTATCAACTAGCATGTTGATGTAAGGCAAAGGAAAGTCATCCTTCAAGCATGCTTTGCTCATATCCTTGTAATTTACATAAAACTTGACTCTACTGTCATTCTTAGGAACTAAAACCATATTAGCTAACCATTTAAAATAGTCAACCACTTCAAAGAAGTCAACATCCCTTTGCTTTTGGATAAGCTCCCTAATTTTCTAAGGCCATTATGATAAATGCTAATGCAACTTCTATTTCATAGGTTTGAAACCCAATTTAATCAGAATTTTATATTCCATAATAGTTTTATTGACACTCAACTTATCTTCATATCCTAGAACAAAGGCTTTTATATATTATTTCAACACTCTGATGATTTATATTCTCTCATCTAAAGTTAAATCTGATGAAATCTAAAAAAGATAAGGCTTATCATCTATACCAATGTTAATAATTTCAATGCATGATGTGTTAATGTCAAAAATGTTCATGATCATGCTCAATTCCATTAGGATTCACATCATAAACATAAGCAAAATTATTTTTCATTGCATCAAACTTTGATAGAATTACATCCTCATTGAAAAGTACAAAGATAGGGACATCATCATCCTCATACATAATCTCATCAAAAGTACTATCAACTAAGATGATGATATCCTAGTAGAGCATTTAAAGCTTCATATCAAAGATATCTAAACTCTATAGCTTGGCTTCAAACGTAACGATTATAGTGGGCTCTGGTTTGAGGTGAGTAGTGGTGAGATCAACGACATCATCAAAGATTTGGAAGTCATCATCAAGGCTAATGATGGAAGAGGAAGTGGTAGCAACCTTCTTAGACTCTAACAGGGCTGATAGATCATAGACATCCCTAAAGATGGTAAACTATTGGTCAAAGAAGTCATATAAGCTAGACAACTTAAGAGCTCAATTGTACTAAGTCTCTCCGTAGATAAAGATAACCATCTTGTATTCCTCTAGCTTATCCAAAGTGTAGGGATCAAACCTAATACAATATCTCTCTTCCTACATGGTTGTAAGGATATTAAACTCCATCAGACTCTGTTGATACTTGCCTAATCCTTTATTGAGAATAAAGTTCATATTGAGCATCATCCTTTCCATGACAAGGCTTGGTTAGTATGAGCATGATTATGGTTCTTAAATGAGAATGATATAAAAGCTAGTCATTAATGGGACATCTTCTTTGATGTAAGTTAGAGCAACCTCATCATTAGCAAAATAGTAACCATAACCTCCTCATATGGATACTTAATCTTTTAATGCAAGGTGGATAATATACCTTCTAGTAGATGGAACTATAACCAATCTGAAAGCAAAGTAAAAGACACTAAGATGTCTAAAGTTGTAAACTTTATAATTAATTCAATCTGCTTAACAAGTAATAGTTGTAATGAAAGCACCAGTCACCTCTCATTTAGACTCATCATACACCCTAACGATAGTCTTCAACGGCTTCAGATCTAAAGGTTGAATCCCAAGCTTTGGAAGCACTCTAAGTGCATAAATGTTGATGCCTAAACTATCATCCACCATAACATAAAGCATGGAATAGTTCATGATATGCACCTTGATGAAGATTGATTTTTTGTAATAAATACCCTTAACCTATAGATTTATGTTAGAGAAAGTAATCAGGCTAGACTTCAACTCCTAATTTATCAATTGACTTTTCATGCTACAGGAAGTGGTAGAATGAGAAATTATCATAATACAAAGTGCCTCAATAATGGCCTGTTGATGCTGTTAGGAGGATAGCACCAAGTTCTAGATACTAATGTTGGGTTGTGCAACCTTTTTTTTCTTATCTATAGGTTGCAAAGCTGGTGCATTGTTAGAACTAGCCTCATCCATAATAGGGTGAGTCTCAGTTGACTTCCTAGAAGTATTTGATTTCTTCCTGAGGTTAAAAAGAATGAACACCTTACAACTATAAGTCATAGTATAAATTTGGATAGACATCTTATTAGCACCTACCCTTGCTTTTCTGCTTACAAGACTTAGGCACTAACTTAGCTGACTTAGGAGTCTTAACTAACTTGCCTCTTTTCAATTTTTAAACCTTTACAAATTTAGATATGTCAGACTTCTAAATGACTAGAAAATCATCCTCAAAACTATCATACTAAATATCAATGGCATAAATTTTAAACCTATTATCAAGCCTAAAGCTGACAACAAGAAGTCAAGCAATCTTCTTATTGTTGAGGGGAGAGAAAGAGTTAAGAACCATACATTCTAGGAACCCTAATTAGACTATGTAAGTGAGGTTAGTTTAATGGTAGTTTGGTAATAGGTTTATTTTGGTATAGGGTTTAGGCTTCTTAGGATCTTCAAGCTCACCCATATCAATGAGGTTCTAAATGACATGTTTGAGAGAGTGGTAATCATTAGTGTTATGACCATGATATTGACGATAATGATAATAGGTTTTAGTGTCTATTGTGGCAAGGGTGGTGTTTGGAAGTTTGGCTCAAGTGGCTTGATGAGTTTGGCTTTGAGGAGACACTCAAAAACCTTAGAAAATGGCACTCTAAGATTCAAGGTTTCAAGAATCTTTTAAGGTTTGCTGGTGTTTTGAAGTATTAGATTTAGTGACTGTAACGCATTAATAAGGTGAGATTTATGTGGTGTTTGGGTGTATGTGGTGGTTTTGGGTTTAGTGAAGGAAGATTCCCTTTTCTTTAGGCCCTTGGTTTGCTTTATTCTCTGTTCGCTCAAGTAGATGTCCTCAAGTATATGAAAAGTCTAATACTTCAGCTTATTTTAATACAATGGTAATGACCCCATGATAAGTTTATTAATCATGTTTGACTCTAATGGCTTTTATCTGACTAGCACAACTTTATCCATCCATCTACTAAAGTAGTCCATGAAAGACTCATTAGATTTCTACTTCACCATCTCTAGATCTAACAAAATCATATCAAATCAGGATTTTAACCCATACTACTTGTGGAAAGTATTGTAAAGAGGCTTCCACTCAATTGTGGTTGCCTTGTTCAAACTATGATACCAGGCCAGTGCTAGTGCTTCAAGGAAACTGAAGAGTAATTGAACTATTTACTCATCTAAAAGATCTATCATACTCATTATCATAGTGTATATCTTAAGATGATTCTTTGGATCTCCCACCCTATTGTACTTAGGAATATTTGAAAGGTTGAACTTGGTAGGCAACCCGTTAATTGCTCTAATAAAGAACTTATGAAAATCTAGATTAGACCCCATCCCTTTGAGCTTTAAGATGGATTGCAACTTTTATATCTTCTATTCTAGTGTAGAAATCCTAGATTTATGATTATCATGCATATGATGAGGAATGGCATGATCCATCTTAACATCATATATGTTGACTAATTTCCTCTTATCCTTGATTAGAGCTAGAGAAGTGACATATTCCCTTAGGCTACGGCCTTTCAAATTTACTATTGCAAAAGAGTCTTAAAATCAGTGGATGATAACTTGGCCATCAACTAATTGATCAAATTTTGGATAGTAGCAAGTAAAGGTTCATCTAAAATTGAGCAAGCTGTCTTATATGATGATACAAAGCTTTTGGAAATCTATAGGTCAGACATATTTTTTCATATAATAGAGAAAGTTAGCATGAATGCATGGGTATTCTTTGTGTTCTAATGCATGTGATGTGACACATAGCATGTAAGCATGGCCTATACTAGGAAACATCTGGTATTATGGTTACAAGAAGAAATTAATTAGAGAAAATTGCATGAGTATGCATGTATGTGTGTTTGACAGAAAAAACATGAAAAGGTTAGTGAACATGTAGCACACAACAGTGCTCCTTGCCATAATTATAGCTCCATGAAAATTGGTTTGCCCAAATTCTCCTCTAAGTGGGATACTATGTAGAGTTACACTAAGAACTCAAGGTGCAATACTTTAAACATGTAAGGCAAGCAAAGATTGATTGTTGCTTGATCATGTATAGGATCATAATGAAAATCTGATAATATTTTGATATATCATATTAAAATAATAAGAGAATGCCAATTGAATAGGCATGAGGTTATGCAACCGTTTCAATATCATGATAGGATCCTAACTCTTAGTAGAGCAATATAAGATAGGAAAATAGGTTAGATTTATACAAATCCACAAACATGATATAGCCCAAATCCACATAACATGCTACATAAGGAACTTAGTTTGGAATGTTGCTATAGTTAACTGTATAGACTTTAGTTTTATCATAAAAGCTAAGGTCCCCCACCATGTTATCCATAACCTATCTAACTCAATGAAATTATCAATGTAGGACTATACCTGGTGTCTATCTAATCAAGGAATCATCAATGGTTCAAAGTACAAGGTAGCGAGTGGTGAAGGCAAACTTGCTTTCATGAGGAGTCAAGTGGAGTTCAAGGTAGTTACACACCCATATTCATCAATTAAGAAGGGATAAGGGTGGTATGTTATATACAAGTGTCTATGTTATGCAACATAATTAATATGCTTAATATGATAAAATTGACATGGAACTCTAACTCTCAATGCCATTACTCTTTAATGGTAGGTCCCTAGTGGAGTTGACATTATGAGCAAAGCTTTATATGACGATGGCCTATTGGGGGGGGGCGCTTGGAGCAAAAGGGTTCTCTTCTTGAGGGGCTTCCTTAAGGTAAGATATGGACTCATTACAAGGTAGCATAGAATAGAATCACCATTATATGGTTCCAAAAATTGGTCCAACTAACCCATAGTATAAGTGCTAAGTTAAACTCTTTAGAGATTGGGTTTGGATTGTAAAAATATATTCATTTAGAGTTCTCACTTTTTATAATGGTAAGTGGTTAATTGTACGTAGGCAAGCATACAATATCCATAGGCATGAATATAATCACACAACATATAACATGCTAGTAGATAAAGCATGGCAGCAAATAAAGCAAAGCTAAGTAGTAAAGTAATAAAATAATGAATACATGCAGAATATAGGAAGATATACATTCAAAGGGAAACAAATAAATTAAGGGCCTATTCTATTATAAAGGATCTTCAACGATACAAAAGTAAGATGTCAAGCAATGTCTCCTCCACTCCACTCGAAAAAAAAAGGTGGGATAAGGATCTTGGATAACATAAACCAAAATACACAATTAAAAGTACAAAAAAAAATAATGTTAGTCAATAAAGTAGATTTTAGGACATGATTGATTGATTAAAAGCTATAAGAAAACATGAATCAAGTATCATGGTCCACTAAATGTATCAGCGACATCTATGAAAATGTAATTAATACGTGTTAGATCATGAAAATGTGAGGGAGCTTCGACTATCACTCATGAATGTTAATTGGACCTGATTTACTTCCCAAGTCAATTCCAATCATCTAAATAGCATGGAGATCAAATCAAATAATGTTTAATTTGGAAAATCAATTTTGAAAATCAATTCATCTTTAAGTAAAAATTGATCATAAACAAAAATTAAAGGATTCTAAGATCATAAGGATCACTTAGAAATGAATTCAACATCCAATTAAGCCTAATAATGTCAAGTGATAATAAATTGTAATTAAAATGGCATTTGATTGAAGCGTTAAGTAAAATCTAATTGACTTATGGTAAAATCAATTGAGATTGATCATGAAAATTAAAATTGAAAGAGTAACAGCATCAAACATCAATTATAGATTGAATCGATATACAATTTAACTTTAATAACATCAATTATAACAAAATCAAATTAGAATTAGCATTTCATTTGAAAAATTAATTTTAGGGCCAAACTTAATCAAATTGGAACAGTTTATAATGAATCTAGATAATTTGGATCATTATGAGAGCATGAATGCTATTGGAAAGTTCAAGTTAAGTAAGAAATGAAGTAAAAATGATTAAAAATTTAAGTTTCTGCTAACCTATAATACTATGTTCATCATATATAGTTGTTCATGTAACACATATAATGAAAACATAATTATATGTGACATATAAAGTGAAATATGTTAGTGAATGCTCTAGAGCATCATGTGTATTTGTATTATATGTTTTCATTAATAAAGGCATTATTCATTATATAGTACAATGTTTTAAATGAACTTGTTTACTTGGAGTATTAAACTATATATTAAAGTCCATGATATTGGAACAGTGCAGAAGAATCCATAAAGAGTTTATGGAATGAGATT
>CANYBF011295886.1:0-14926 GCA_948192965.1 Dalechampia spathulata | reverse complement strand
CTTCTACAGAAGGAGAATTCGGCCTTCACAAGAGTAATTGTGAGGAAGTCAAAAATTCCATAAGATTTTTCTTCTTTTTCTTTGCTAGTTCACAGGAAAGGAGATAGAAGCAATTGGTTGCTTGCTTGGACTTCCTTGTTTCGTGTGGATACTGTTGGAGGCTGCCTATCCTGGTGGTTTTTGGTTTGCTACAACCATAAACATTTTAGAGATAAAGAACGAAGGACATTTGCACATAAAGTAAGGGTTACTATCAAACTGTCACTTCTAATCTCTAAACAAGTTCTTCTGTGTTTTGATACAAAGGTCTTCTTTTGGTTTATTGTTTTAAAATGAAAATTTTAAATTGCTTCCGCTACTTAATCACTAAACAAACCAACAATGATGAGCTTTGGGCATGCTACTATAAGCCATTTCATGAAGGATTTTTCATTCAGCTAACATGTGTCATCATGATGGGAGGCCCCTCTTACAAGTAAAGGAAGTCAAGAAGTCAAGTTGGAACTTTTAAACTAAAACTACATTTTCAGTTTATGTTTCTGTTTCCATTAGATGTTATGCCTATAAGGCATCCAATAAGATCGTAGTTTATTTTTTAGTTAGTTAATTTTAGTTTTTATTACCTTTCAATCTTCTTAAATTCATAAAGTCTGATTTAATTTTCTTGTTTTGGTTACATAAATCTAAACCAAATAAGTGAAGGAGTAAAACACTGTATTTTGCATTTTTAATGGAGGAAGTTCAATTTTATTCTAACTTAAACTCTTTTTAACTTATCATTTAATGGTTTAAATATTTAACCATTCTCTCTTTTACTGTGTAAGACCCCTATTTCCCTTTCTCTCTTTAGAAATTTACTTTCCCTCAATTTTCCAAGTTAGGCATTTTGAGGAAAATGGTGCACATAAGGAAGGCAATTGATGGAGGTCCGACGAGCAAGAGATGTATCACTAAGGAGCTAATTATAGTGGAGGATGATGAACTCATTCTACTGACCAAGAAACCAATAATTTTTGCTCCTCCTCCAAGACCCACCATAGATATGGAGCATACTAGCATAAAAGTTTACACTGGCTAAGAACCACCAAGAGCTCACTAGTTCAATCGAGCTTAGCTACCTCCTATAGTCATGGATGATATATTAGAGCAAATTACCAAATGACTCATTTGGGCCATGATAAAAGATTTAGAAGACATACATGAAGAAGAAAAAGAGTATAGCTAAGAAGAGAGAGAAATGCCAGTGGGTCAAGAGTAACCAGCACCTGCTGAAGAAGCTTCACTAGAAATAACCAAACAAGCAGCTGAAGAGACTCAACCTCAGATGGGACAGTAGTCAGAGGATACCTTAGATATACGAGCATGCCTAAAACATTTGAGAGGTATATTACCACCACCTCTTTCAAAATTGAATGACCATTTCAAGTTTGGGAAACAAAAAAAGAAGAATTTTAATAGAGCGGTGAATCTCTAAATTGTGCAAGGTAAGATAATCAACTGCTCACCTATTGAGAAATTAAAATTGAATTATTATAAGTTTATTGAAGGGACAGTTTGTCAAAGATATCTTGAGATTAATTGCCCAATTTAATACGAGTTAATATATGAGTTTTACATCATATTTTTCTTACATAAATAGCAACTTGTAGCTCTGGATAGTCTGGATATAATCTGATTCAAGTTATTGGGTCAACAATTTTCATTTTCTATGGATGAAGTTAATCTGACTCTACAATTGATTGATGAGGTGATCGATGATTATATTGATGGGTTTTATATTATTCCAGAAAAGTTTCATGCAAAGGATTTATGGGAATAGTACACCATTATTTCAATAAAGAAATATGACCCTGCCACTACTAAGGATTCATATCTGCTTCATAGTTCACTAACCTATTTGCATAGATTGTTGGCATATTGTTTTTCTTATAAGAACAATTCACCAAGCATAGTGATAATGATTGAGCTATTTTTTCTTCAATGCATGATTAAACGTAAGCAAAGAAATTAACATGTTTCATCGTAGCTCAGCTGAAAATAGCAGTCGCAGCCTTAAAGTGCCTTATCATTGGTCAAGTTGTGACCCATCTAGCCATTAGACTCAAGCTCTTTGACCCCTCTTCCACTAACCTCCATAAAGCTTTAGATCTTTTACAACTTGAATTATTAAGTTTAGATGAAATGGGATTTTTGTGCAAGAAGAAGGCGGTACCTGATTATGGATTTTTCCCTCGAGGATCAATTATCCTTATGAAAAATAGAGTGTTCAAAAAGGGGAAACTAACAATCGAAACTCCTCCAACTCCTACTTCGCAGCCACAGTCAACCACAATTACCAAACCAGTATTACTCAAAGAATTTGTAGCATTGCATGAAAAACTTGATAACATCTTAACTGGTATGGAGGAGGTTGTTTACCAGATTTTTTCTATGACATGATGAGTTGGATGCAGAGGTTGATGAGTTACATTACTCACTTGAAATACAACAATGAGTATCCCAAAGGCAGAATAATAAAACATAGGCAATGTCTAAAATTTCCATCTTGTTTTTCTTATTCTGTTGTTATCAAAATTTATCTCACATTGAGGCAATGTGTTTTAAAAGTGGTGGTGTTTATTGCTAATTTTTATGATTTTGTAGACCAATTTAATACAATTGGATGTTTGATTAAAAATTTTGAAATTTTTTACATGCATTGCTCTTGATTTGCAAACAAGTGATTCTAAGTTTGTTTCTTCTTTTCAAATTTCTTTAAATTAATTTTTCTTTATGACATAATGGTTAGAATATGCTGTCAAAATTAGCATTTTTAGTATGATCAATTTGGATAAATTGTTTAGCTTGAAGCATGATTGATGAGATTTTTAGGTGATTAGCTTGCAAAATGATGCTATGCCTTAATTTAGATAATTGCATGACTAGCTTGTGAATATATATGCAGTTTAATTCTTTTTCGCCTAAGTATCTTTTGTTTGAAATTATATACAAACCAAGAAAAGACAAGAAAAAGAAAAAAAAGCAATACAATATATATGAATACCAACATTAGCTGGTTTGGGTGGTATGACACTCTGGCCCCTTAAGCAACTCATGTACGAAAGTAATTGGTATTAGGATAATTTTACCCTTTTTTAGGTCGTAGGAAATTTTTCCAAAGCACATTTTACAAAAACACATTTGACCTTTCCTAATTGGGTTAGGTGGTCAGACCTAATGCCTCTTAAGCTACTTTTAGTGTATGGAGCTATTAGCAATGGGAGAGTAACCCCCTTTTTAAGGCCAATTATATCTTGAATTTTTAAAGTTCTTATAAGTTATAAATTACTGAAAAACTGGTTTAGTTGAAATGCATGAAAATAGGACATTCAAGGCTTGGTGAAATTATGATTATTCTACTATATGATTACTTATGAAAATATTTTGCTTGTACATAAAGTATAAATGGCTATGTAGAATTTTGTTTGCTGATATCTTGAGATTTTTGTTATTAATGTTGAATTGCTAAGCTATTTTTGATGAGTTGATTATACTTGAATGTTGAGAATGACTATTATTTCCTTCACTCTTATTATTTTGATGGAATTGGTTTTGGGATTTTGTTTAAAGGAAAGGATTAAGAATGCTTAAGGGCAAGTATTGAGTAAGTGTGGGGGCATATGATTGAATGCCAAATTGCATGGTTTTCATGTCTAAAATGGTATCTTTTATGTAGATAGTTTGGCTAGAATAGTTGATTTGGTTTTATTTTTGTATTTTGCCTATAAAAACATGGAATTAGTAAAAAGGAAGCTTAAATAACATTTTTACCATGTTTTAGAATTAAAAGTAGAATACAAGGCCGTATGACCAAGGCTTATAGGCATAAGAGGGAGCGAAGAGACCTGATGAAGTTGTTTTCCATTTTCAAATTTGAAAATTAGGTAAGAATCAGATTGGGAAGTTTTTTTTAATAGAAGATAAGGATTGATACTTATTTATTTATTTTATCTAGTCTATTCCACTTCTATGAATAGGAGGTTTGTTCTTATTATAGGAGTGGTGGAATTTTAAGAATTAAATTATTCTTGTTTTTTATTCTCTTTAATTAATTTAAGTATTTCTTTTATTTTTTCTTTATTTTTATTTTATGTTGCTACCAATGATACTTGGCTAGGCACTTTTATTTCCTAATCAGAAGCAACATAATTGATTCATTAAAGATCATGTGAGATCAAAAAGTTTTAATTCGGTAAATCGTAGAACCATTTTATTTCTTGGAAGCATGTAAAAGAGGCCCTTTGCATAATTCTAATTTCTACATATTACTATGTGAGTTATTTGATATGAAATGGTCCCTTGACTTGCTACAGTAGCAATCAAAGTGTTAAATAAAGGTCAAAGGTGTTTAAATTTCTTTATGAATTTTATCGATATAGTTTGAACATGGCAGAGCTGGTTCTTAAATGTTAACTTAAGTCAAGTTCTTCTCATTCTTTAAGTGGTTTCTAGAAGATTAAATGTGAATTTATTTCCATCATGTCTATCTGGGGATTAGAGGTTATTGTAGAGCTATTTCTTGATCATCTTAATAATAAGGAAGAATTGGTTCATTTGAGATTGTACCTCAGCATTCTATAACTAACTTAATGAATTTTATGGCTTTATGGCTTTTGGTTGGGAAGTTTTCTAAATTGATATCACTCTAAAAGTAGAAATTAATTTGATGGTTTCAACACTCAATCAGAAAGTAAGAAAGTTGGGGTTAAAAAACATTATATTTGAAAAGAGATATGGAATGGAAGAAAATAGGAAATTGATGGCTTATTAGGTTAAGTAAAGAAGGTGAGATTAAATGATTACTTGTATTAGTGTCTTAAGGAAGCAACTTCCTTCACTAGCTTTATAGATTATAGTCAATCAACATACGATTATATAATACACTTAACTAGTTGGAATGTGTTTTAATTCATTGGATTCAAATTGATTTAACTTTACCTCTAATTTCTCTTCTATCTGTGAAGGATGACCTTTTCTGAGTCCACGTACATGAAACATCTCAACCCAATTACAAACCATGAGATGCATCACAGTACTAAACGCCAAATATCAACTCTACCTTAGCCACTTTTGCTTAAGGATTGTAATATGGACTACATCAATCTTACAAGAATGAAAGTCTTAAACTCAAAAAGGACTATTGAATCCTAATATAGAGCTTCCATAGCCTTCACTGCTAGTGCAAATACATTTCTATTATGTTCTAAAAAATTTGTAAACTAGGATGATACTATCTTTCATACAGGTGCTACGTAGCTATCATCATATGCATCACCCTTTTTTAAAAGGTTATTGCCATAGGTAAGATCCTTTCTCAATCAAGACAAAGAGGCACTTATATAACCTTTTATTTTTCTTTCTTTATAGTGGGTAGCTTGCCAGAAGATGGTAACCAATTATACAATTTTGATTATAGCTGGATTATCAAACTAACCACCATATAGGAATGAATCTTAGAGATTCCCTTTCCATTAGTTTCACTATAGTGACTACATACCCTTAGCTGCTTCTCGTATATGGTATAGTTTAAGATAGTTGTATTGAACCACTCCTTAATGAATGCAATAGAGGGCTATCTAACTATAGTGACTAATGCTTACAAGTAAATCTTTTATAGGTTTTATACATCTTCCTAGATTTTCCTTGAATTCTTATACATGAAGTCAAGTTTGCAAGAGCCCCCCATTTGGGCCTCGTTCAAAACTACCCTTGCTTACAAATATAAGGTGCCATTCTCATATTCTATTTTCTAGTATTATAAATGAAATGAAAAGAATGTTGAGATAAAAAAAAGAGGAGGATTAAGGTTGAGAATTCAATATTCTAATCTACAATTATTGAAGAATAGGAAGGAGCTTACAAATTGTTATCTTGTTTAATCTCTTCACCTTAAAATAGTTGAAAATTTATGAAACATTTCTAGGAAACATCTTAGACATTGATTTTCCTATAGACCAAAGTTTGGGAGTTAGGATATTCCACCAACTAACTTCACATGAGCGTGAAGCTAATTAAATGGGTTCCTTCTTTACTCCATTAAAAAATATCTATTGCTAATTTTAATTAATAGGATAGGCATGAAGGCTAACACCCTTATTTAAGATTAAACCCTAATATTCATGAATCTGCTAAGCATAACATTTGAAGATCAATTCATGCTTAATCAGAACAAGACTAAGGACCAACAAAGCCTGCCTTATGATGAAAAAAGAGTCAGTGTGATGTAAAGTGAAGATGGAGGGAAGTCTTTTCTACTTTTAGGCAAGTGAAAAGTGCTAGGCTTTAGTTGTCAATCAAGCTCAAGTGATAAAACTGAACGTACTTTTTTTAATCATTTTGCTTGTATCAAATTTCATTTATATCCTAACTTGAAGTGGTCTTTTTTTGATGTCAAGGCTCTAAGATCAAGTCCTAAGCTATGGATTTCACTCATTAAAAGAAGATATGAGACTTTGCTATTCACATAAACCATAACCTTAGCATTAGTAGTCAAGCCTTCATCCTTATATACATAAGTAAACTTTTGTCCCTTTAATCTAAGGCTAGACCTAAAGCTCCTACTTTCAATCCTTCAATTTATTCTTCTTAAGTTTATGCTTATGTCAAAATAGTAGCTTCTTAAAAATTGGCCTTGTGATGAGTCGTAATTTTGAGAATGTGTCTCTTTCAATGATGAAATTTTGAGTTGCTTGTTAGAGTTAGATCTATTTAGAGAAAACCTTTCATACCCTCGAGAGAAAGTAGTAATAATTGCAATGAATTTTCTTTTGCTTTAATGGTTCCATGAGTTATGTATTTAGAGGCTTCTAAAAGAAAAAGCAATTACATATCCTAGTTTGACAATTTGCTCTGTGTTCCAAGATACAATGTGTTATATGTGGTTGTGAATTTATTATTTTAGCTAACATTAACTTATTTTTTTGACTTTTTGAATGAAATTGAGCTAAAGCAAATCATAAGGACAATTAATGTTCCAATAAAGATATATAGAACTCACACTAGATAAGTTATTATAAATACAAATCTAGTAGGTTAATGATCATTGCACATTTTCATTATAGGTAACTTACCACATAAGTCAAGGCTTATTAGGCAAAGATAACTTTACATCAATATGTTGACATTTATGATGATCTTAGTACTAAGAAAAATATACAATAAAGAAAACATCATTGATAAAGAACAAATAGTGGTGTATATTCAACATAATTTACCAGCTAATAAAAAGACTATATCGGTTAACATGTGGATAATGAGATAAAAATCACTTAGGAAGAGAAATTGACAAGGTAATAAAAAAATTAAATTAAGGATTTCATTAAATAGAAAGGGAAGATAGGTAAGGTATAAAAGCAAACAGGAACTTTCAAGTACTAAAGAAGCAAAAATTAAGAGAATCAAAACTTTTTAAGCTGTGTGATGAAATGTAAGCTCCAGGTGATTTAAATTATGAGTAAGTAAAAAACTATAACTTGAGAGAAACTACTTAATAGTTAATTTGATTATTAGAGATAACATACTTAAAAATCATTTTTCATACTTTATGTTGAATAATAAGTGTAATAGCGGGCTGTTAATGAGTAATACATTGAGATTAATTGAAGTAATTTATGTTATGCCATGAATTAAGTACATGAATGTTAAGAGATATTGCATGGGTAGACATAAGAATTTATTATCTTATTGGTAGTATTATGTGCAATTAGAGCTAAACTCAATTAATTAGGCATGAATATGAGCGAGGTGTGCATAATAGGATGTATGGGTATATATGTGTATATCAAGACTTATCTAAATAATTAATATGTTACTATCTTAAGAAATTAAAGTAAATTATAATATTTATGTATTAGTGAGGACTAAAAAGATATGATTCATAAAGTGACTAATATTGAAAAATAATCTTATTTCTTGCCCATAATTTGCATGGAGTAAACATTAGTATGCCTTGAACGAAAACGTATAAGAATATACGTGAGTTGGTTGTTATAGAAGCTACTTTCTTAATACTTGTGTGCATTACCTTACCTTTACTTAAGAAATGTTGAATATGTGACCATATTCTCTTCTTAGGAGCATGATATTATGTTGCTTAAAAAGGTAGGGATTTATTGAGACATGTTAGAAAAAAGACCCCTTTATTGTGTGTGTTATCAATCATATAGTGAGCTCATTGATTATTATGTTTATATGCATTAAGGGAAATATTTATCAAAGTTTATACGGAAGATTATTATAAATAGGAAAATTAAATGCAAGTAATTAAATCATAAAAGTCATGGTTGTTCTTGAGATTTTATTATTTACATAATTAAATGCTTTAGAATTCTTAAGGACATTAAATTTAAGCATCTTCTAAGCTTTTGCTCAAGGGCAAGATAACTTAGTTTCTCTATTTGCTTATTTTGCAATTTTATGCAAGATTTAGAATCACAAGGAACTTTAAGATCATAATGCTTAAAAAAGGGACTAATTATACAATTGTATTTTAATTTTGTTATTATGATGCTCTTCTCCTCTTAAATTTGTTATAATGTTTACTTTTTAATAGCACCATTATTCAATATCTTCATAATTTCTCACTTTAGTACTTAAAAGAAAAGCTTGGTTTGGAGCACTTAAGATTTCATAATATTTGATTTTTTATTGACGTTCTTATACATTGCACTTTGACTTATGTTTGTGTTTTAGCATAAGAAGAGTAGGGATGTTTTAATACACACTCCAACTACAAAAGTTAATATATGATTACATCATCTTCACTATAACATTCTTGAAAGCATATTTAAGTATTTTAATTTTTTGATGTAAGTTTTCAATATTCCTAATTAAACTTCTCCAAAATTATTAATGGTTATTCATAATCTTCTCTTTTGGACTTGACTTCCTATTTTCTTTTTCATTGTATGATTTGCAAATACATGTTTATAATATGTATGATTTATCTTAAATTATTTATTATAGGATGTTACAACCATAAAAAGGAAATGAATTTAAGGACTATTTTTTAAAATAGCAATTGCTTAAGGGAATATATGGAAAAGGTTTTAAGAACCCATTTCTAATGGAGGAAGCTCAAGAGATGAACTAGTGGATATCCTTGCAAAATCAAAAGCTTGTATGAAATAATGATAGAAAAACTTCAAGGGAAAATACAAGACCTACTCACTTAGGCATGGGAAAAAGAGTAATAGTCATCCATTGCATTAAGTGAAGCTTGGTCTAAAATCAATAATTTTCCCTATAATATCAAATTACTCGCATAAGTTAATGAGGAAGCTTACCATTATGTGGTCAATCAGTTATTTAGGTATTAATGGTCTAATTATGAAATCTTGATATCAATGCTTGGATGATTTATATAAGATTCATGAAGCTAAGGGTGGCAAATTTAGATCCTTGATAATTAGTTTGACTCCTTTTATGCAATTCTAAACTCCATACCATAGAACTTTCTTGATATCAATATAACTTATCCTTTAAGAGTTGTGTTGCATATCTACTACTCATGAATGTATCTAAAAAAAAGGGAAGCTTTAAGATTTTCTTTTTCAAATATCATCAATGACCATAGCTCAAAACTTTGAATAAAACTAAGAAGTATGTAACTTTTGATAGAAGCTTTGGTACAAGTGTACCATTCTTTATGTGCGACCGTACAAGAGTCACAACTTAAATTTAACTTATGTGAGTGTTATTGGCATTTAGCACAGGTGCAGCTGTACCATTTAAGCATTCAGTTATACGTAACTCTAGGAATTAATTTTTCTAATTTAAAAGGGTTTCAATGAAACTATTTGCAATTAATGCTTAATGTAACAAATTCCTATTGAGAGAGAAGCATAGTTAAAGTAGGGAAATCATTCCCTCAAGTAAGTAACTTGAATATTGAACATTTATACTTTCTCTCTCTTTAATTACTTTGATTTACTTGGAATTCATTAATTTCTCCATATTGATTTCTTATTATTGGATTAGTGAGAGCAATTACTTAGGATTTGTTGTTATAATTGAGAGTATATTTTATGAAATTGAACTATATTGTAAAGGTTTAAGTGTTAACCTTCAAAACACTAGGGTTGAGATTCTTGGTTGGAGAATCTATTTTCGTAATCTTAAGAAGTTCTAATGGAACCTTAAGTTACTACTTAGGAGAGTGGATGTAGGCAATTATTATGTCAAACCATTATAATTACATATTACCTAATTGGCATTTCAACTAGTATTAGAGCTTATGCTCTTTTCTTGCTAGAATTAACCTTCTATAGAGCTAAAGATCAATAACAACTCAGAACTTAGAAAGTCAATCTTACACAATACCTCCTTTCTTTGAAGGAACTAATTACCCTTATTGGAAGCATAAGATAGAAGTCTTCTTAGAGAGGATGGGGTTGATTTGTAAGATTTAATTGAGTGTGATTATGTACCTCCTACAATCATTATTGAATATGTCACTACTTTGAAGCCAAGAGGAACTTGGAGTAGAGATGAATTCAAAGCCAATGCAAGAAACAAGAAAACAATGAACATGCTTTATTATGCTATCATTCAGGAGGATTACAGTTATGTTTCCCATTGTATTATGGCTAAGCAAGTTTGTCATTCTTTAAAAACACATCATGAGGGAACTGACCAAGTTTGAATGAAGAAGGTGCAACTTCTAACTCATCAGTATGAGTTGTTTACCATGAAGGCTAGTGAAAGAATTTTTGAGATGTATAATATACTCATAGTTATTACAAATAGGTTTATGACGTTGGGTAAGGTGTATCAAAGGGAGGATATCAATAATAAAATTCTAAGAATGTTACCAAAGATGAATTAGGAATCAAAAGTTACTTTTATTGAAGAAGTCAATGATTTGTTAGTTTTATCAACCAATATGCTTCTTAGAAAACTTCTTACATATGAAATAACACTTAAGCAAGGAGTTGAAGAAAATAAAAAAAGAGGAATAGCAATGAAGGTCACTAAAGAAGAGTAAGATATTGAATGCTAAGTAAAGAAGACATTAATAGTGAGGTTGCTTTACTTACCAAAAAGATAAAGAATCTCATTATGAAGAAAAAGAGATTTGAAAGAGATTTTAAAAAGCCTTTTGAAATAAAGAAGGATTAAAATACAAGAGAAGTCTTCAAGAAGAATCTGATCACTTTTTCGAGTGCAATAAACTAGGTCTTATGAGGAATGAGTGTCCAAGGCTTAAGAAACCATTCAAGCCATTTAAAAAGAAGGTGTTGAAGGCTATATGGGGTGATGATAGTGAATCACATGAAGAGGAATTTAGGAGTGAGGAAATAATAAATCTTTGGTTCATGACATTGTATCATGAACTTGAACAGGATGATCTTGGTACTTCTTCTTAAACTTGCTATGATGATGAAATGGATGATGAAAAACATGCCTTAGAAATCCTTGTAAGCAAGTATGAGCAATTGATAATTAAAAATAAGATTTTTAGAAATAAATTTTCAAGTGCTTTAAAAGAAGAAAAAAATTTGCAAAATCTAGTTGATGAGCTTACATTATTCAAAACAAACCTTAAGGATTTAAAAAGGGAAAATACCATATTAAGGAAGGAAAATTAAATTTTAAAAATAAAAAGAATTAAGCCTTAAAGGAAAGAGATTTATTGAAAGAAAATCTTTCTAAATTTGAAGTTGGTGGTACAAAAATTGATACAATTTTGAAATGTCAAAAACTCAAAAATGATAAAGAGGGAATTAGCTTTAATTGAGGCTCTCATTACTCATATAAAGGACCTATATTTCTTAAGACATCCTCTTTAACCATGAAAGAAAGTGAAAGGAAATGGGAGAACAAAGGTGTTCAAACTAATCACTTCATAAAATTTAATGGAAAACATGAAAAAACATATAAGTGTTGATGTTCATGTAGAATGAGTAATACGTATGCATCCCTTAAAAAGAAAAGAATTAATAATTATCATGTTTATAGAAATAAAAATATAACATGCCATTATTATGGAAAGAAGGGACATATAAGTAAGAAATATTATATTAGAAAGAGTTATTAGGGCTACAACACATATGACACTTTTGCTACTAACTCTCAAGGACCCAAATACATCTAGGTACCTAAAATTAAATAATTTTGTATTTTATAGTTGTACCTGAAATCCAAGATGAACATCAACAATTGGTATCTTGATAGTGGAAGTTCAAGATACAAGATCGGGAATGCAAGCTTATTCTCTCAATTAGAGAAAAGAGATGGTGGAAATGTTGTATTTACGGACAATATAAAAGGTAAAGTAATTAGCATTGGTAAGGCAGGTAAGAAATATCCCTTCTTTATCAAAAAATTTCTATTAATTAAAAGATTAAAGTATAATCTTTTAGGTATAAGTCAACTTGATGATAATGGTTATAAAGTTATCTTTGATCCAAAAGGTTGTCTTACCTATACAATTTATGCTAATAAAGTTATCTTTCAAGGTGATGGATTTGAAAATGGTTATGTAATTAATTCAGATTCTTTCTTTAATAAAAGTGTTAAGTGTCTTATCTTTATAAGTGAGGACTCTTGGCTATAGCATAGTTGACTTGGATACATGAGCTTTGGGAACATTGAAGATGTCACACCCCTCATGGTGTAACGTGATCTTATAGAATAATTAATAATCTTCGTATAAGTGAAAACTATTAATCATTCTACAAAGGATGCATAAAAATATTTTTCTTTAAAAAAAATTTTCAAATACACATACATTTAATGTCATGTTTGCATTCATAGCACCTTCATATGTTTGCATTTTATGCAGAAGTTAGAATGAATGCATGAACCCGTTTCGGTAGTGGTCATTCAAAAACAGGGGGAGAAACATGATTTTAAGAAGCTGAGAACTTATAGCCTACAGATTTCTCAGGGAATACTGATCCGTATACGATGGAGATGTGGTTAGAATGTACTCGAAGGGTGCTGCGATAGCTGAACTGCTTAGATGAACTAAAAATTGAGTATGCTAACTCTTTACTTTAAGATGATGCTTATGAATGGTGGAATACTATTCCACAAGGTTTGGCTAGACCTCCTGTATTGTCTTGGGAAGAATTTCAGATGAAGTTCTGACAAAAGTATGTTTCGACTACTTATACTAATATAAAACTGCAAGAATTCTTGAGTTTGAAATAGAGGAACTTATTAGTAGCATAATATGAGCGAGAATTCACTCGACTTGCTTACTATACTGGTAACATTCTAACTACCGGGAGTGAAAGGTACAAAAGATTTGAGTAGGGATTGAAGCCTCAAATTAGATCTTTAGTTTAGAGATTTAATTATGATAACTTCTCAACTCTGATAGCCAATGCTTTGAGTTAGGAGCACATTACACAAGAAGAAAAGGAGAACAGAGCTAAATAATTCAGGAAATAGTTTAAGAGTTCTAGTTCTTCTTCCAGTTTATAGAAGAGGGGCATTTACAGAGACTTATTTACTCCATAGTCATCTAGATTTAGACTACCAGTACCACTTAGAGCTCAATGTGGGCCAATTATTAGACGCAACAGTTTTGACATTAGACTTCCACTATATCCTACATGTGGAAAATATCATCCAGGAGCTTGCACAATGAGAACTGGATTATGTTACCAATTGGTGGAGTCAAAAATTTTGTTCAAGAATGTCAAAATCATAGTGTAATGCCAGTTCATAACACAGTTGAGGGAGGATCATACCAGTAAAATCCTATGATCTGACCAACCACTATGGTATCGCTAACAGGTGAGGGTAGTCAAGGCAAAGTCAAAGGCCGAGGTAATAATGACAGGTTAGTCAGTTAGGGATTAGTGAATCAGACAAGGGTAGCTCTAACATAGGTCTATAATCTACAATAGAAGGAGGATCTTTAGGATGCAGATGTCATAATTGGTAATTTCCATATCTTTAACTATAAGGTATATGTGTTATTTGACCCTGAATCAAGTCACTCATATGTCAACACTAGAATTGCATGCTCATTAGACATCATAAGTGAGAGTTTGGGTATGATATGGTAGTATCTAGTCCGTTAGAGAAAGATGCCATTATGAACAGAGTTTATCGACAGTGTCCACTGGTATTGCAACAAATGGTTTTCCCTGTGGATTTGATTGAGATGCCATCCACAGAATATGATGTTATTTTGAGAATGGATTAGTTATCTAATTACGAAGCAGTGATGGATTGTAAAAGGAAAACTATTATGTTTCAGCATCCAGATTACAAGGTAGTTTGTGTTCAGGGTATCAACTTGGCTAAGGCACGCAATTTGATTTTAGTAATAATGGCTTAGAAATTAAGTAAACAGGGATGTGAAGCTATGTTGGCACATATTATTGATACTCACCATCATGAAATATCACTGAAGGAGATTCCAACAGTATGTGTGTCGCACCCTAATTTTGGACCGTCTTGACTCGGATCGAATCCGGGATGATTCGGGACCATTTCAGGTTGGTCTTGGGCCACTCTGGGTTGATTCGGATAATTCCAGGCTATTCTGGGCCAATTCTGGCCAATTTTGGGGGTGTTACGTGATCGCATATGTTTCTGGACCCGCCGCATATGTACAAACATACGCGATCGCGTATGTTTGTGACACTCCGCATATGTTAGGATACGCGATTGCGTATGTCCCTAGGGCAGATTTTTTAAAAGCTTTGGAACTCCATTCTACGCAAGGGTTGGCAATTTTAATTTTGGACCTACGAAATTAGGGTTTTTGGCAGCCAAAAATGTGATTAATTCTCTTAATTAGGTTTTTTTGGACTATTCTAAGCAATTAGGGTTAAAATAAACTCACAAAATCACTTAGACTTAGGTGATTTTATTCCCTAACGCTTGGATTCGGACTAATTTCTTCCTCCCCTACACTCGGATCTAA
>CANYBF011295793.1:0-16400 GCA_948192965.1 Dalechampia spathulata | reverse complement strand
AACTTCCTTTCCTTATTGGGTCCTTAATAGGCCTAACTTATGGCCCAGCATGCCTAACTACTCCATAGGCTTATGAAATAAGGCTATGGCTTCATAATTAGACTCAAATGACATCCTTTAGGCTCCATTCTCTTCTAAATTCACCCCAAGCAATATTATGGCCTTAGGCACCTCTTTAAGCTCCAAATAGCACTTGTAGAAAGCATGTTCTTGCAACTCCATTATTATTTGTTCTTGAATAAATATGTTCATAACTGCTATCCTAGTTGATGTAGGAATCCTTCTTGAATTAGGCCTCTTTGATTTTAGCTCTCTGATGACTTTGACCTATGATAGGATTTCCTTGAAGAGTAATCTTCTAATGGAAGTAGGAATCCTTGTTGAATTAGGAATCCTAGTTGAAGTAGGAATCCTAGTTGAATTTGGACTTTTTGATTTCAGCTCTCTGATGATTTTGACCCATGATAGGATTTCCTTGAAGAGTAATCTCCTAATGGAAGTAAGAATCCTTGTTGAATTAGGAATCCTAGTTGAAGTAGGAATCATAGTTGGATTAGGACTCTTTGATTTAAGCTCTCTGATGACTTTGACCCATGATAGGATTTCCTTGAAGAGTAATCTCCTAATGGAAGTAGGAATCCTTATTGAATTAGGAATCCTAGTTGAAGTAGGAATCCTAGTTGAATTAGGACTCTTTGATTTCAACTCTCTAGTGACTTTGACCCATGATAGAATTTCTTTGGAGAGTAAGTTTGACTTTATTCTACTCAAACCATCGGATTGGTCAATTGTAACTCTGGACCTCCATTTGAAATGCTTCTAATTAATGCCATGATTGAATTTGAAATTCTTATTGTATTGATGTAAAATCTCCATGGTCTGTTTCGTATCACACATGGAGCTTGAAAGAAGATCCACTAACTCTTCAAATTGGTCCAGTCACAAGCCAATAAATTTAAAGCATCTATGAACTTATTTATTCAAGAACAAATAACAATAGAGCTGCAAGAACAGGCTTTCTACAAGTGCTATTTAAAGCTTAAATAGGTGCCTAAGGCCATAATATTGCTTAGGGAAAATTTAGAAGAGAATGGAACCTAAAGGATGCCATTTGGGTCTAATTATGAAGTCATAGCCTTATTTTATAAGCCTATTAAGGACCCAATAAGGAAAGGAAGCTAGGCCAATTAGTAGCCTAATGAGTTTAAATGAATTTCCATTTATTATAGCATTATTTTCATTTATTTATTTATCTTTTAAGTTAGAGTAGGAATAGAAGACCAAGTCCTCCTTGGATTAAGACTTCCATATCCTTGAAGGACTAGGATTAGAAACTAGTATAAATAGAAACTTATGTAAACCTTTTTGATCACCTTTCAATTATCATTCAATACATAGAACCAATTATGGTTTTATTTATGCTTATGCATTTTATGTATTTAGTTAGGAAGTGAGGATTTGCTTTCTTCTAATTGCATTAGGAATTAGGGTTAACTTATCAATTTAATTATGACATTTTCTCTTCTTCCATTAAGCCTTATCATTTGCGTTTCCATACTTGCTAGTTTGGGGGTTTATTCTACCATTGGAGCTATATCTTAGATACGTGTGGGTTTGTGGCATACTTGCCATTGGGTTCTGCATCACATCCTTTCTACTTGCTTCATATGATGAGAGTATCACACCTTGAGTTCCTAGTATAATTCCAAGCTCTTATCCCACCTAGGAGATATTTTAGACTGACTAATCTTTATGGAGGTATAAGGATGGCAAAGAGTGTTGTTGTATGCTATATGTTCATTAATCTTTTCATGTCTTTTGTCCAACACATATACATGCACATTCATTTTCTCTAACAAATTTCCTTTTATAGCCATAACATCTAATGTTTCCTAATATAAGCCATGCATACATCCTACATGTCACATCATGTGCACTACATGCAAATATATATGCATACACATGCATCCATGCTAATCTTATCTATCATGTGTAGAAACATGTCAATACCACAACCTTCTAAGGATCTTGTTTCTCCATCCAAGATCACCTATGTTACACTTGATGATGCATCACTTATTATTTAGTAGCTTATAGATCAGTCAATGTGTAAGCTTTTATCCAATGACTTCAAGGCTCTCTTACAACAATAGATCCGAGAGGCTCTTAATCCCAAAGACTTTGTCACTCCACCAGCCCTTATCAAGGAAAAGGAGAAGACTATCAATCTATATGATGTTGAGACAAATGATGATGTGTCACTTAACATGCATGATATTCATAAATCTAAGACTTATACATTATAAGAAAAGATAGAATAGTTGTAATCTATCATGAAAACTAAGGGGATGAGCTCCAACCTTGACTTTAATAAGTTCTTTGCTTAGGATATCAAGGGGCTTCCCACTAAGTTCAAGCTTCCAGATATTCCCAAATACAATGAGGTTAGGGATCCAAAGAACCATATGAAGACCTATACCATGATGATGAACACTACTAATAAGGCATCTATGGCTAAGTGGAAGCCTCTCTACATTGCATTTTGTAAGAATTATGAGTTCAAGTCCCGTTTTGATGTCACCTTAATGGAACTAAAGATGGTAAAATATAAAGCTAATGAGTCTTTCATGGACTACTTTAGCTGATTGATGAATAAGGCTATACTGGTCAAATAGAAGCCATTGAAGGTAGACATGATCAATAAGCTTATCATGGGGTTGCTGCCATTGTACTAGGATAAGCTGAGGTATCAATTGTTCCATAGGTTTGAAGATATTTATTCAGTTGATCAATGAATTGAGCAAACTAAAGGGCTGAAGAAGAGGGAGTCTTCCTTTATCAAATCCAAAACCACCACTTACACCCAAAAACAACATAAATCACATTACATCAACGCTTTACTACCAAAACTTGGAGGTACTCAAATCTAGGAATGCCACTTTCCTAGGTTTTTGGGCATCTCCTAAAAGTCCAACTCATCAAACCTCTGAGATTGCTGCTATCTAAAAACCTGAATCATACTTGTACCAACCAAGTTCCATTATGGAGAAGATGATGTGGAACATGAATTTCATGCCTGGCAAGGGTCTGGGCTAGTACCAACAGGATCTAGTTGAGAGATATTGCATCAGGTTTAACTCTTACACCTCAGATAAGCTGAAAGAATGTAAGATGGTTGTATTTATTTAAGGGGAGACACAATATGATTAGGCTCTCAAGTTGCCTAACTCAGATGATTCCTTGATCAATAATTTACCATCTTTGATGATGCGTATGACTTATTTGCCTTGACAACACTAGGAATGGTTTTTTTGTACCTCCACCATCAACCTTAAGGGTGACTTTCATAAGGTCTACAAGGACATAACCACCCTAGTAGATAGAACCTTTGATGAACTCTTATATGAGGATGATGATATCCCTATTTCTATACTATTTGATGATTATATAATCCCTTCTAAATATAATGCAATAAATTATAGTCTTGCTTATGTTTGCAATGTGTATTCTGATAGCATTATGCATGAACATGAGCATTTTTTACATTAATGCATCATGCATATAAATTGTTAACATTAGCAAGTCTTGTCTTCTCCAAATTACATCAGATTTAACCTCTGAAGAGAGAACAAAAATACTCAAAGTGTTGAAGTAACATTTGAAAGCCTTCGCTCTAGGCTACCAAGATATGTCAGGTGTCGATAAAATTATTATGAAACATAGAATTCCAATCAAGCATGGATTTAAGTTAGTTAAATAAAAACTCTATCGCCTCTAACCAAAATGGGCTTAGAAGGTTAAGCAGGATGTCTAGAAGTAGTTAAATGCTAAATTCCTTAAAGTGGTTGACTATTTTGAATTGTTGGTCAATATGATTCTAGTTCCCAAGAAAGACAACAGGGTTAAGGTCTGCATGAACTATAAAGATCTGAATAAGGCATGCCCAAAGGATGACTTTCCTTTGATTCATATCAATATGTTGGTTGATAGTGCAACTGCTAGTACTATGTGCTCATTTGTTGATAGGTTTTCTAGGTATAATCAGATTCTCATGGCTATTATGGATAAGGTAAAAATAACTTTCATCATGGAATGAGGGACCTATTGCTATAAGGTCATGCCCTTCGGCTTGAAGAATGCGGGTGTTACCTATCAAAGAGCCATAACAACCTTATTGCATGATTTAATCCATAAGGAGGTTAAGGTCTATGTGGATGACATGATGGTTAAGTCTCTCACCAAGGGAGAATATTTGATTACCCTTAATAGATTTCTCATACAAGTTGAGAAGCATGGGCTCAGAATGAATCCAAAGAAGTGCACATTCAAGGTGATGTCTGGCAAACTGTTGGGTCAGTTATACCTAGAACTAAGATTGAAGTCAGGGGATTTCTTGGACAGCTCTAATACATCAATAGGTTCATTGCTAAGCTCACTACTATATGTGAACCTATCTTTAAGAGAGTGAAATATTACCTCTCTAACCTATCAATTCTACAACCGCCTTGATTGGGGAAATCATTGTTACTCTATCTAGCCTTGGAGGAAGAGTTAGTGGGTGCTATGATTGCTCAGGAGAATGAAGTTAGAGTTAAGCATGTTGTATATTATCTAAGTAAGAAAATGTTACCAATATAATGCAAGTATAACACTATAGAGAAGTTATGTATGGCTATGGTTTGTGTCACTAAGAAGCTTAAACATTATTTCCAATCATACCAAGTTCAGGCGATCTCCAATATCGATCTTATGATATCCTTGTATAAAGCTCCTTTATTAGTAGGGAAGCTTTCCAGGTGGCTGATCCTATTATTAGAATTTGATGTGCAGTACATTACTAAGAAAGTGAACAAAGGCAGGACGATTGCTGAATTCTTAGCATCCAAGCTGATGGATGATTTTGAGACTTTTGAATTGAACTTCCTAGATGAGCACTTGAGGGCAATTGATGTCTAAAAATGGCAGCTGCACTTTAATGGCACAATCAATAAAAGAGGTACAGGCATAGGGGTTATGCTGATCATTACTAAAGGTGAACTAATCATGCTCTCTAAGTGGTTAAGCTTCTTAGTCATTAACAATATGGCTAAGTATGAAGCATGTTTGTTTGGGCTTAAAATACTATTAATGATTAGAGCCCAAGAAGTAGAGGTATTTGGTGACACGATGCTTATTATTCACTAGTCCATAGTTGAGTGAGATGTCAAAGAAGAATGGTTCAAGCTTTATGTTGAATACATGAAGCTCATGATTTACAATTTCAGCTCATATAAGTTGATCCACACCTGGCATGATGAGAATTAGATGGTTGATGCTTTGGTCATACTAGCTTTAGTATGTGAGTAACGACAATGTCAAATTTAGCCTATGTACATCAAGCAATTAAAGATTCCTTGCTATAAGGGTGAGCGAGTTATGATGCTAGATCAATAAGATAAGTCTCCATTGTATGCTGATATCATGAACTTTTTGAAAATTAGTGCTCATCCAAAAGAAGCTACCAAGACTGATAAGCTAGCTTTGTAGAGGCTAACAACCAACTTTTCCTGGCATCAAGGTGTTCTTTGTAGAAGAACAGTTGATGGTTTGCAACTTTAGTGCATATCGAGGAATGAGATCGAGAAAGTTATGTAGACAGTATATGCTGGTGCTTATGGGTCTCACATGAATGGATTCGTTTTATATCGAAAGATCCTCTTCTAAGGTTACTTTTAGATTACCATGGGATAGACTACATATAGTTTGTATGATAATATCATGAGTGTCAGATTCATGGAGATCTGAGTCACATCCTACTAGTTGAATTATAGAGCTTGACGACACCATGGCTTTTCTTAGCTTGGGGAATGGACATTATGGGTGAGATACATTCTAATGCTTCTAATGAGCATTGATACATTTTGGTGGTTGTTGACTACTTATGTAAATGAGTGGAAGTAGAATCCTATAGTAAACTGGGGGCAAGGCAAGTTGCTAAGTTTATAGAGAAGAATCTCATATGCCAATATGGGGTACCGTATCACTTGGTGCCCAATAACAATTTGCAATTCTAAGGCCAAGTAATTGATTTGTTAGAGAGACATGGGATTGAGCATCATCGATCATCTCTTTATCACCCTTAAGAAGATCATGCAGACTTATTAGGATTGACATGAGTAATTGCCATTTGCTTTGTGGGGTTACAGGACCACTGCAAGGAGTCCTATCGGTGCCACCCCCTATTCTTTGGTTTATAGGATAAAAGTTGTATTACGAATTGAAGTGGAGTTATAGTCACTTTGGGTTATCTTGGAAGCTCAGTTACCAGAAGCCAAATGGAACATGGCTAAATATGAACAATTGGTTGCCATTGATGAGAAGCAACTAAGCTTTTTATCATTTATAGCTTTTTACAAGCAACACATGGAGAATGCATTTAATAAGAAAGTCAGGTATGTTGCTATATAGGAAGGTGATTCAGGTCTGAAGCAAGTCAAACTAGCTATTTGTAACCCACATGGGAAATTCAAACCAAACTAAAAAACCCATTCCTAGTTAAGAAGATTTTATCTGAGGGTGCAGTTTGTATTTCAAAGTTGGAAGGTAATGAATTCTTTGAACCTGTAAACCTTGACTGACTAAAGAAGTACTTTATTTAGAGCAAAGAGCAAAAAGAAAAAAGTAAAAATAAAAATGATTGCTCAATGAGTTGAAAATTCGCTTGGATGACTTATGCAAAAGTTAAAGTTCTTAAAAGCAAAAGAAGAGCATCAAAATAATTGATCAAAAACTCTTGTATGGGATTGGTCAGTGATAAGGGTTAAGTATGATGCATATTGAAAATTTTTCCACCAATTTGAACATTCTTCATGTAAATGCTTTAATTTCAGTAATGTCCATGGAACAAATGTTCATAAACTTAGCCACAAGTAATACAAGTTTCAAAATTAAAGCATTGTTTATTATCTAACAGCTTATAATATAGAAATTTAAGTATGGTACAACACCCATAGCTTATACCTGTCATCTGTAGTAGATCTAGGTTTACGAATCTTTACCAACATGATCTTACAACGAGGTTAGGTCATCTTTACATGCTTTAGGAAATATGATAACAGTCATCCTCCCTCAAACTCTAGCAAGACTGTAGTGGGTGCAACATTTGAATCTCAGTAGCAGAATACAGTCTATATACATCCTCACTATCATATGTTGGATATGCCACCAGGGGTAGGTCCATCTGACCTCTCTCTCAAGGATGGGCCCCATCCATTCAACCCAGCCATCGAATGTCAATGTCTATGTCTCGTTGAAGGTGTAGTCTCTCCTCATGTGGCTATGAGGCATATATTTATATGGATCACCCATTGGTGGTACCAAGATCTTGAGCTTCTCATGAAACTAGATCTATAAAAATATAAAAATAAAAATAAAAGCTTATTGAGTTGAAAACCTTACAAAAGGCTGCTTAGGTAAATATTACAGTGACCCACTGAATTAAAAACCTAAGGGGATAGTTCAGGTAAAAATTCAGGTTTAAAGCAAAATTGAATAGCATGATGAGCTGAAAAACCTCATGAGGTGACTCATGCACAAGTTAGGGTAAAATAAAGCTTTTCTAAGTTTAAAACCAGCAAAGACGGCTTAGAATCTATACCTACAATAGAAGCAGACTACCATTGAGGCTTCTAGACTGACCCCATCTCATTTTGTCTGGTCCAAGGATTGTCTCTGCCATGATTATCAAAAATGGGGTCTGACCCTGCTCTATCTAGTCTATCATTGGACCAATCATTAAAGCCCCATGTCTTGATGAGTCAATGAACAAGAACTACACCAATAGTCCAAACCTAGCTACCCTTATCCATGAAAGGGTGGTCACCAACTTATGGCTGCACAGTTGGAAAATGGTTGAGAGATCTACAAAGCCCTCTATAGTTAGCAATGATCTCACTGTCATAGAGCTAATGTCAAATGCCCTGATCAAGTAGGGAATCACTCACCTCTTTGGCAGACACAAGCATCGTTAGCACCACCATCACACTACATAAGACTCTCATGATAGCAGTGAACTCCTCAGACATCAAACATAAATCCATGTATCTGGATCAAAAGATATGGACTACTGGATCCCAAAACTTTATTATAGTAGTTAGAAAGGCAGAATTGATGGAGACCTACTGAAATGTCTTCAAGGGCTAGAGCCCAACTCATTCAATTAACTTCGCTTGGTATTGCCCTACTGGTGAGAAAGGGTATGAAAATTAGAAAGTGATTATTGAGTCATCGTCTGCCTAATAGTTAGGTTATGTTTTAGTAATGGAACATAATGTATAATATTATTACAGAAGAATAATAGCAACAAGTGGCATGGTTCCACTATCAAAATTCAAAAGATACAATGTTCTAGCATACAATGGTGTTCCAATGTTTGTACACCACAACCCAAGTGTACTAAGCAAAAGCCATCCTACTCTTTTATCCTAGCATAAAATTAAAAGATGGAGTCTTTTGGCTGTGTAACATGCTCCCTAGTATGATTATTAATTCTCTAATCAAAAAAGTAATAATCATTCTACAAAGGATTCTATACATTCTTAATTAAGTATAAAATTTTTTTTATTATATATAATCTTATTACCAAAATCCAATTCATTTAAGACTCTCAGGTTTAACATACATTCATACTTAAGTCATTACCACATTTACATTATTGTTGTGCACGTATTATTATTTTGCATATTTAAAAGTCATCATACGTTATTAATTACATAATTAATATTACCATCACCCAGGCTTATTTAGTAGTTACATGACTATTTGTATAATTAGAAGTCTTTAAGAATTCAACCATTATTAAAAGCTTATTGGTATGTCCAGCTGTTGCTACTAACATTCTTGTTCTCCAGCTTTACTTGATCCTGTGTTTATCAATTGACAAATGTTCAGTATAAAACTCAGTGGTGCTAGTACAACAAATATCATAAGGAATAACATCTCAATAAATATCAAAATATCATTTAACATATCAACCATATTATCAAGTTATCATCAAGATGTACCATTTTCAATAATCATATAAATGACTATTCATGATTCTTACCTTAGCAGCATAAATGCTTATGCATATTTACCCTTTTCATCAATTTATTTAACCATTTATAAGTGTCATCATCCTCATCATGTATATGAATAATGTATATTTATGAGTATGCATTTATGATATGCATTCTCCCTCATTTCTATTCATTTATCATTTATCATTTATCAGTGGTACCATAATCAATCTCATTTAATATTTAACTTGTTACATCCGCGTTTGACCCCTAGGAGTTTTGGTATTTCTGTGTATGCTTGAGTGGATGTATAAGTGTACGTATACATGTCATGGTATGATTGCTTGCGTATGTGTCATGTATGTATGCTTGTGGATGCATCGTGATGACGTATTTTGATGTGTATTTACATGTATGCTAGGTGCGTGCATGATGGCATGCATGTTTGGGTTGTGTAGGAGGTATTTCAGGTGGCTGGGGAGTGCGTTTGAGTGTGAGAAGAGGAGTTTGGAGAGTGGTACGGGCGTACAAAAGGCTGTACGGCCGTACAAGACAGGGGAGATGAGGGGGCTAGGGCTCCTGGAGGTCGTACAGGCGTACCAGAGGGTTGTACGGCCGTACGTCAACTCGCAGGAATTCAGGTTTGTCAGGTGAGTGGTGGCCGTACGGGCGTACCGAAGGGGTGGTACGGCCGTACCGCAGCTCGCAGGAATTGGGTTTGTCAGGCTTTTTGGGTTGGTACAGGCGTACGGGTGGTGGTGCGGCCGTACGCGACTTAAATTGGGCTTTTTAAACAGATAAACATAAGCCTTTTCTTATGTTTCCTTCACCTTAAACCCTTTTAAACATCCCTAAACCCTAAAAACTCACCAGAGGGGAGTTCCTAAGCACCGAGATAGGGCGAGAGCTTGAAGTTAAGGCTAGAGTTGGTTAGCGATGAGATCAAGGGTGAGAGTTAGCAGTCTTCTTTCTTCAGGTTTGTGCTAGTTTGTGCTCACTATCTGGGTTTATGCTGGTTCTAGTGGTTCTATAGCTCTGTAAGCCTAGAATTAATGCTTGGGGATTGAATTCCCTGTGATTATGCTTGTGTATGCATTTGATGCTTACGATTGAGGTTTGTGGGTTCCAAGAAGGAACGTATTTGTGGCTATGAGTTCTGGGAAGGAACGTGCCTTATGATTATTGAATGATTGGCTTGTTCATGCATTATGAATGATTGCATAGCATATCATGTGAGGGGGCGAAATAAGGGTGGCGATATGAAGGTACGAGGGGTACCAATTGATATGAATGGAGTACTGCCCTACAGGTGTGAGTAGTACCAGTATTGATCAATATGATGAAGGGGTGAGATGCCCTACAGGTGCGAGAAGTGCCGGTATTGATCGATATGGTGAAGGGGTAAGCGATACTCCTAAAAGAGTGTGAGATGCACCAAACCGAGGGCGAGTGCATGTTATGATGGTAGACCGGGCATTCTTTATTGTAAGATGAAATATGGATGTCTGGTTGGGCAGAGATTGCCATGTGATAGGCTGTATGCCGTGTGTATGGGGCTGTGTGCCTGTGATTGGCTGTGTGCCGTATGCTCGATTGCATGTTGTATGCATTGGATGCATGAATGTATGGTATGTGTTATGTGTTCCTAGCACCACTGAGATTATTCTCAGCATTTATCATTTGATGAATGTAGGTCCGAGTTCAGAAGGTGAGCAGCGGGGCTAGAGGTACAGCAGCTAGTTCGTGTCTTGGACTTCAGGACGGACTCCTGCAGTTTTGTACATTTGTGCATAGCTCCTTTTGTATTAGAATTGGCAGTATACTAAATGTATTGTATAAGAATCCATGTATTTATATATCCAGGGTTTTGTATTTCTTTATATATCTAGTTCATGTTTGGATTTCTTATACGAGCACTAGAAGGTTAAAATCCCTTGTAGTATAATTATTGTTTTCCTGAGACGGGTGAGTGATAGTTATGCTACGGGATCATGTCGTCATCCCTCGGGTCTTGGGTCGGGGTGTGACATTAGGGATAGGTTTTACTGAAGAAAAGGGAAAGGAATTAAGGAAAATCGTTCTGTTTTAACCCTTAAAAAGTCAAATTAAAGTTACGTATGGCCGTACGGGTATTGGTACGCCTGTACAGACCCTAAACTCCTGATGCACCCAATTCCTGCGAGCAACGGTACGCCCATACCCCCATTTGGTACGCCCTTACGTCCTCGATTTTCCTGACAAACCTAAATTCCTGCGAGCACGCATCCGACTGTACCACCCTTTGGTATGCCCGTACGCCCTCCAGGACCTAAAATCCCTGTAGTTCCCCTATCTCGTACGACCGTACGGCCATTCCGTACGCCCGTACCACTTCCTAAAATGCAACCTATGCCTTTAGGCAAGCCTAAACTCGTCTGTAACTGTCACAAACTCTCTTGCTAACCCTAAACACACTTCCAAAGCATACCAAATCATATCTATACGCCGTCCTTCATCCAACCGAGAAGACACGCTTCTCAATAAGGTGACGACACACAAGTCAAGCATATAAATACATATGGCACAATACACAGAAATACAGTAACAAAACCATCAATACACATTCACTCATATAACATACATCATTCAATCCTACCATTCAACTATGCATACGCATACATCAATGCATAACTCCTAGGGTCTCTAATGCGGGTGTAACACTATTGGTACGCCCGTACGAGTTCCTGCCTTCGAATCTGTCAAGTCTGGCACATCTTGTAATCTTTTCGGTACAACCATACCTATGAACGTACGGCCGTACCAAATGTAGTACGCCCATATGGATCCTCGTGAAGAATTTCTCTTGTTTCCTCGTACGGTCGTACGCCTAGAAGGTACGCCCGTACGCGATCTTGAATTCCAAACGTCTGTGTCTCGTACGGTCATATGATATATCCGTACGCCCGTACAAAATCTCGATCTTCAGTTCATTTTTGACTCATACGCCCATACGCGATACTAAAATCAGTTTAAAAACTCACTTTTTCAGTTTTCAACTCATTTTCACTCAGATTTCCTCTCAAATTTCCTCTCCACTCCTCTCCAAATCACTCCCAACCTTTGGCAATTTGCTTCCTCCTCTCACATTCATCATTTTGGGTTTATTTTCAATCTTTTAACTACATTTTCAATTCATTTTCATTATTTTATTGCTTTTTGCACTGCCTTTTTGAGATATTTTGATTTTTTGAGTATTCTAGGCCTTTTTAGCTCTAAGTTCTTTAGAGTTTATTGCTTAGGATTATATTTTGAACCCTTGTGTCAAATTGTATTGATTTTTACACAGGTTTTATTTTTATGTTTTAACCTACGTCGCATTTCTGCCGAAATTTCAAAACCTTCAGTTTTTTCACTGTTTTATTGATTTTTACTGTTTTCTTACTATATTTTCATCATGCCTGATCCTGTCTCACGTGGTGGCTCTTCCTCATGGAGATTCAAACGCACTGTGCCTCCAAGCTCTGGCCCTCGTGGCACTACTACTGCTACTGTTGAGAGGACATCCATTCTGAGTGAGAAAGTCTTCTCTCACTCTCGATTTACGTGTCATCCTACTCTCCGTGTTACCGGATTGGAGGATGATGTTCTAGGCTATCTGGCCAACATTCACTGGTCAGATTTTGCCTTCCTTCCTAATCAGTTTATTCAGTTTGTCTCTCTTGAGTTCCTACAGACTTTTTCTCTTTCTACCTCCTATTCTTGTTCTTTCCGTCTATTCAGGAGACACTATACACTCTCCCCTTCTGACTTTGATGCCATTTTTGGCTTTCCTATTGAGGGCATTTCTAATGCCAAATCTGCGGTATATGATCGCAATGCCTTTTGGAGTTAGATTGCACTCCCCACTGCCTTCCGGCCTTCTCGATAGAAGGCCTTTTGTCTTAAGTCTCCTGCCCTGTTCTACTGTCATCGGCTCATCTCCTATCTCATATTCGGGAGATCATAGTTGAATGACATTATCACTGGCCCAGACTTCCTCTTTCTATACTGCATGGTCTCGGGCACACCTATCCAGTCTAGACGTTGGCTTCAGACCTCCTTCCATGGGGTTGACGTCCAGAAGATGCCTGGCAAGGCTATTCTATTTGGTCCTATCATTCATCATATTTGCCAGTATCTCAGGGCCTTTCCTCCTACTGCTCCTTCTCCAGGACCTCGCGGTCCTAATCTTGATCTTTCGTTCATTGAGCATTCGATGCTCTTTAAACATACTACTGATGACGAGTACGTCCTTCATCCAGAGTACATTTCTAGATGACTCGGTCACCTTCAGTCATTGGAACTTCCCAATGACACTGTTTCCCTCTACGGTCGGCGAGCTGTTGAGGTTCTCCATCACCTGCAGGTTCCTCTACCTGACGACACACCTACCGAGTGGCGAGACCAGCCTGCTTCTCCCTCGGATAATGCTGCACGACAGGCGGCACTTAGCCGCAAGCATCAGAGACATTTTATAGCTGGTTCTTCATCTGGGGCTGCTCCTGACCCTTCTGTCCTAGCTGCTGGTGATCCTTCTGCTGGTGATCCTTCTGCTAGTGACCCATTTGCTGGTGCTACTCTTGCTGCTGCCTCCTCAGATCTTATCTCATAGTAGCTTGCTTCTATCATGGCTAGTCTCCAACTTCTTACCCAGTAGACTGCTCATCTTACTGAGCAGTTCGATGCTCATGTCGCTGAGTTTCGTGAGTTCCAGGCTACTACCACAGCGACTCTTCATTCTATCAGTGTAGCGATAGATCCTTTTATTGTCCCTCCACCGAGTCCCACTCCTCCTCATGATCCTGAGTGATCATCTCTATTTTGATGTTGTCAAAGTGGGAGATTTTTAGTTTAGTATATGTTTAGGACTCTTGTGGTGTAGTTTGTTATTTTTCATTGTATATTTTTGTAGTGTTTCATTGTATATTTTTTAATGTATGTTTATTTTTGGATATTGTATCACTTTATATTTCTAATATATTATGATGTTTATTCAGCTTATGAGATTTGATGTTGTTTATTTATCTCATCTCTGAGTATTTTGGTTATTTGTTGGTGCCTTGATTGTGTTTTTGATTGTATGACATATATTCCAAAATAAAGTGGGAGATTTCTAAAATTTTAAACTGTTTTCAAAACAAAATGTCTTTTGAATGTATTTTTGCAAATTAAACTTAAATTGATTGCCAACATCAAAAAGGGAGAGAATGTTAGACCCTAGGTTTTGAGTGTTGTGTCACGTGTGAGTCAATTTAAGTTATTTGCAATTTTTCAAGTGTTTTTGTATGTAGTACGGGCATACCAACATTGGTACGGGCGTACCAAGTTTTGTTTGTGAGTGGTACGGCCAGACAGATGGACGTACCTTATGAGTATTGTTCCATTACGTTTGGTACGGGCGTACCATTGGTTGGTACGGCCGTACGTAAACTCGCAGGAATTTTGTGCATCAGTAAACCTGCTTTGGTATGGGCGTACAAATGGTGGTACGACCGTACGCAAACTCGCAGGAAAATTTGTTTGTCATGAAACTTGGGTTGGTACGGGCGTACCAAGTGATGGTACGGCCGTACCACAGTTCCCTCTCATTTTTCAACGGCTAGTTTTGAATCCGTACGGGCGTACAAATATGGTACAGCCGTACGCGACTTAGAAATTAGGTTTTAAAGTCTGAGAAACGGCTAGTTTTCTTAATACAACTCATATACTTTCTTTGCTAACGAAAATACACTTGCAAAGCATTCATTCTTGAGCTATTCTCACCTGTTACAAGTAAGTTTCAAGCTTGTTTCTTCATTTGCTCTTTGTGTATAATTGCAATCTTTGTGGGGTTGGTGTGAGATTAATCCATTGGGGATTATTATGTATTTGAGTTGATTGTAAAGATTAAAATTGTAAAGGTTAGAGTGTAAGCCTTGAAAACACTGGGGAATGGATTCATTTGTGAATCCTTTGTTGTAATAGACTGAATTTTAATGGAACCCTAAGTTGAGACTTACGAGAAAGTGGACATAGGCAAGAGTTGGCCGAACCACTATAAAGCGCACGTGTTGCCAGCGATTCTAAGAATTTCAATTAGTTTGTTATTTTTCATCATGTTGAAAATTAATTTTAAAAATTAATAATTTATTTTTAAATATTTTGTGTGAAAAGAATTAACTTTAATCACATTTTAAATAAAAAAATTAAGTTTCAATTTTTGATAATTCGGTATTCCTTTTCCTATTATAATTTTAAATTGAAGGAATTTAAATTATATAAAATTTAAATTCATAATGTTTAATATAAATTAAATAACATTAATTAATACTTTAAATTATATAAAACTTATCTTTAACCTAGAAAGATTATAAATTAATATTAATTAATCTTATTAAATAAAAGAATTCACACTTTAATTATTCCTATTTTCGCTATGGTTTAAGTTTTTCATTTATTTTTTATTATTTTAAATTAAACAATTAGCACCAGATTTTAACTTTAAAATATTATATTAATAAAAAATTGTCAACGCTTAAATCCCTAATCTATACACAACTATTTGCAAGTGCTGATAGACAAATTTGTTTTTTTCAAAAAAAAAAAATTCTGAAAAATTAAAAAAATTAAATTAATTAAATGAAACAATATTCAAAATGATTAAAAGACTTTAAACACACTTGGGTGGAATATTAGTGGATCTCATCAATCAACTTTTTCATATAATTATTTAAATTTTGTCGTTTTTAGTTGTAATTTTGAAATTAATTTAATATTTTTTTCCCTTATTATTTAATTTAATTTTTTCTGCATTATTGAATCAACTTAATCTATTTAGTTTAATTGAAAATTTTGACCATTTTTTTTTGTTTAATATACTTAATTATTTATATCATAAAGCTGTTTATAAAAATCACTTTTACATTTTCAACAAAATATAATTACTAATATTTAAAATCATATTTGAAAATTTAATTTATTTAATTTATATTAACAAATAATTTATATATTCAATATTTAAATCTTGATTAGGAATTTAAATTAGTTTAATCGTTTATCAGCTATTTCAAATTTGATTCAATAAAAATTTATTCAAGCTAATTTAATAAATAAATTGAGTTTAAGTTACAGAGTACTCTACTTGTTTAAACTCGTAAATCGAGTCAATAATAAACTTCTGAATTAACTTATTAATTTATATAAAAAAATTTAATTTTAAATATATAATTCATAAATTTATAATCATATAAAAATAATTTTTATTTAATTATTGATATAAAATCATAAATATTTATAAAATAGAATATTTTATTAATATTGTTTATTTATAAATATAAAATAAATAAATTTATTTTATAATTTAACTTT
>CANYBF011295712.1:0-11415 GCA_948192965.1 Dalechampia spathulata | reverse complement strand
TAAGTATTCGCATTGGATCATCAAAAAACAAACCAAAAGTGATTGAAATCAACAAGAATGATGAAGAAATCAAACAAATAATAAGTCAAAAACCAAAAACACTTACCTTTTGTTGAATCTCCAAGGTTCTTCAAGTTTTGAAGTTTTTTAGTTGTTAATATTTTATTTTTTTTTTCAAATTTGCCAAAAGTTCATCCCCTCTTCCAAAATTAAATTTTCTGATTTAAAACCAATCTGAGGGAACTTACCCGTTCGGGTAAGTTAAGGTAGCAAAATGGGTAAACTACTTACCCGTACGGGTAAGGAACATACCCGAATCGCTTCAAAACTTACCCGTACGGGTAAGTACCCAAAATGACAAAAATGCCCCTAGGGTAACTCTAACTTGAATCCTGGAATGCACTGGGACAAACTGAGATGCCCGTGAGGGCAAAACGACGAGGAGATAGACTCGATTCATCCCAATCAATCCGACCGATCCAAAATTAGTGTGCGACACAAACCTAATTTCCTGCAAGTTCACTTACGGCCGGACCACCCTTTGGTATGCCCGTATGGTCTCCAGGAGCCTAACTCCCTCAATTCTCCTATTTTGGTATGCCCCTACGGAGTCCTGTACGCCCGTACCACTCTCAAACCTCCTTCTTCCACTCTTTCTAAGCTCATACCCAATATACCTAACTCAAAATCAAGTATCAAGACTTCTAAAACCTCCTTCACATCATGCTAAGCTCGGTGTTTGCTCCTTATACTAGGGAGATACCTCAATAAGGCGGTAACACCCTCACATCCCATCCTTATAACACAATAATACGCATCTACAGATACAATATCACGTCACCCAACCAATACACTCACCATCATCATATTCATGCACCAGCATTCACAAAGACATTCATAAATCAAGGAAGCAATATCATATTTCATTCATCAAGCACATAGGCACATAAATACACATACATACATAAATACACACATCTAATCATTCATACGCATACGCATACATATACATTCACATGCATTAGGGCCAAACTACCAGGGTCTCATATGCGGGTATGACAATTTCATTATGAAAATCTAAAATATAACTTAACGTATTTAAAAGTGTAAATATGATAATGATAGTAAAAGTGGATATGATGGTTTCAATCAAAAAAATTGACTCAACCAAACCAATTTTTTCATTTTGGTTCAATTTTATAATTTTCAATATAGTTTTGATCTTAAATATAAGAAAAATAAATGTTTTTGATTTGGTTCAACTTTTTATGTGAAAATTTAGTACAAAAAAAAATCAATCAAATTATATATATATATCGATGAGAGAATTTTTAATAAATTGGTAGTGGTGCAACAATAAACTACCTTCAACTTGCTATAAAGGTTTTAGTGGTTCAAACTAAATACATTCAAGATAGATGCGAGAGAGTTATATTTTTAATTTTTTAGATAGTTATAAAGGTTTTAGTGGTTCAAACTAAATACGTTCAAGATAGATGCAAGAAAGAGATATTTTTAATTTTTTAGATAGTTAAGTTTTCCTTTCAAAGATAAGTACTAAGTTTCTTTTGTAGAAAGTAATCAATTTTTCATATAATTTGGATGCATTAACCATTAATGCATATTAGTTATTATAAAGATTGATGTATATTTTCATATAAGTTTTTAAATAATAATTAAAACTTGTAAGGTTACTATTTTTTTGACCAAAAACTTTTATAGTTACTATGAATGATAGGGTTGAGCAATAAATGGTTCAAATGAAAAAAAAATTCATTAAACTAAATTGATTTTTTCATTTTGGTTTGATTTCAATTTTACATATAAGGAAAATCAATGGTTTCAATTTTTAGTATGAAAAACTAAAATAAAACCAAACCAACTAAATAATATTGTTAGATCTTAGGGGTCCTTAATCTTAGTTTTGATGTTAACAAACAATGTTTATAGGAAAAATATTGAAGTTTTGGATTTTTTAGGCTTGGTACGGGCATACAGGACAGGGTACGGACATACCATTTGGTTTCCTAGGCTGTACGGGCAAATCGAGAGGCCGTACGAGGTAGAAATTTTGATAGAAGGTTTAGGATGGGTGTATTACTTTGTGGTATAGCCATACAGATGCTTTGGCATCATTTTTAGGTTATTTTTTAGGTGTCGTATGGGGGTACACAAACTTGTACGACTGTACAGGTCAAAATATGAATTTTTAGCATTTTTTAAAACATTATAAAATGGCTCTTTTTCGCATCAATTGCATCCTGAACAATCATATAAGCTTGGAATAGTTTATATAAGTGTAGATTAACCTTATTGGAGGTAGAAAATCAATCTACAATCATCAATTTCTTTGTTAAATACATTTTTATATGTTTTAAGTATTTCTTGATTTCTAGAGTTGTAAATCCTTTGAAAGGATTTTTGGGTTTCCAATCCTTGTTGTTTTTCTCTTAGATTATGTTTTAAGAGATAGGAAGGGATTGTGATTGAGTAAGGTTTAGTGTGAGCCTTGGGAAAATACTTGTTCTAAGAGTTTAGTGTGAACCTTTAGAAAATACTAGAGGTTGAATTCTTGTGAGAAGAATTCTTTGTTGTATTTATGAAGTGATTAGTGGAAATCTAAATTGTTTGCTTAGGTAAGTGGATGTAGGTATTTGTTGGCTAAACTATTATAAATTTCTTATGTTCTATTTCTTTCACTCTCTTCAATTCTTGTTTGATTCTTATGTTGCCTCTTTACTTGGGATTTCAATTGGTATCAGACCTTGGGCTCTATTTTTTAAGAATTAACATTCTTAGAGTTAAAATCAAATAGCAACACATTGTCTAGAGAGTCAATTTTACACAAGACCTCCTTTCTTTGATAGTATAGATTACTCTTATTAGAAACATAAAATGAAGATATTCTTAAAGAGTGATAGAGTTAAATTATGAAACTTTATTGAAAATGATTATAGTCCTCCTACAACTATCATTGGAGGTATTTCCATATTGAAGCCAATGGATAAGTGGAATAGCAAAGAGAAGAAGGCCAATGCTATGAGTAAAAAGGATATGAATATCTTGTATTGTGCTATTAGTAGAGAAGAGTATGGAAGAGTGTCTCATTGCATGACCGCCAAGCAAAGTTGGGATGCTTTGGAAACACATCATGAGGGTACAAATCAAGTAAAGATCAAGAAGCTTCAACTTTTGACTCATGAATATGAGTTGTTCACTATAAGGCACAATGAGAATGTATCATAGATGTACAATAGGCTCGTAGTGATTATTAATGGTCTAATGAAGCTTGGGAAGACTTACGCTAGAAAAGATATCAATAACAAAATTCTTAGAGTTCTTCCAAAGAAGAATTGGGAAGCAAGGGTGATTGCAATTGAGGAAACAAATGATTTATCAATGCTTTCTATCGATATACTTCTAGGAAAGCGTCTTACTCATGAGATCACCTTAAGGCAAGGTGTTGGAAGAGGAAAAGAAGAATCAACAAGTAAAGGATATATGAAGAATGAATGTCCTAGGTTGAGGAGACCATCCAAGCCATCTAAGAAGAAAGCTTTCAAAGCCATTTGGGATGATGAGAGTGAATTGGATGATGAAAGCTTAGTTGGAGAGCATAGACTATGTTTCATGGCAATGGAGGATGAAGAAGCTCTTAATACGGTAAGCACTTCTAACCAATCTCTTAATAATGAGTTTTATCATATCCTCAATTTTAGCACATACAGTATTAATGATGAAAATGATGAAAATTACTTCTTATACAATTAAAATTAGACGATGATATATAATTATGAAAAAATGTGCATTTTGAGGCGATGATAAATTGATAATATATTAAGTCGAATATGCATAATAAATTTAAGCGTATTTAATTAAGGTGATCGCTTAAACGCACATTTATTAGGATGCGATAATTTACGTATGCATGGAAATGCATTTGCATTTGAGAAAGTAAGATGAATTATAGTTGATTTTGGAGTATGCATAATTTAATAAATATGTATGATTAAAGATTGTATAAATAAATTATACTTATGTAATATATACGTGTAATTGTATGTGATATATGTATAGAGAAATTAAAAGAATATATATATATATATATATTTTTGTATGTATTTAATTTCTATATAATGATTATTATATAAATAAATTTTAAGTGATGATTTAAAAAGTATATCAAGATATATATATATATATATATATATATATATATATATATATATATATACATTTTTTAAATCACCACTTAAAATTTATTTATATAATAATCATTATATAGAAATTAAATACATACATACATATATATATATATATATATATATATATATATATATATATAAATATTCTTTTGATTTCTGTATACACATATCGTATACAATTACACTTATATATTACATACATATAATTTATTTATACGATCCTTAATCATACATATGTATTAAATTATGCATTCTCCAAAATCAACTATAATTCATCTTACTTTCTGAAATGCATGCATTTCCATGCATACGTAAATTATTGCACCTTAATATATGTGCATTTAATCGATCGTCTTAATTAAATACGCTTAAATTTATTATGCGTATTCGACTTAATCTATTATCAACTTATCATTATTTCTTAATCTTGCTAAACATTTCTTATCATTATCATAATATTTATGAACTATTACCCCAAAACACGTATTTTTTCATAATTCCACGTCATCATCGAATTTTGATCATATAAGAAGTAATTTTGATCACTCAAATCTTTAATGTTGTACATGCTAAAAATGAGGGTGTGACATAACATTTTTCATAGCAAACAAATAACCTTCAATCAAAATTGACTTATACTTTATTACATGAGTCTTTTGAATAGTAGCATGCATAAGATTTCCCTATATAATATTAATAAAATACTATTAGTTTTAAAATAATCATGGAATGAAAATAGTTATATCAAAAATTCTTTACACATTACATTCTCATTAATAAGAATCAACTCCAAACTAATTAGTTCAAAATTATTTTTTATATTAAGAACTTCCTACATTCTATATGCTTGCACCCTAATACTTCAATTGTCTTTATTGATACTAAGATCTGAAAATAAAGAATATGTCATATGTATTGACTAAATTTTCAATTGATTAAAATGTAATGAAAAAGGAAGAAATAATTTTCATTATGCACTTATATATATATATGACAAACATCAACATAAAAGGAACATAAAAGATCATAATTTAATATTCAAGTATTCAAAAATATTAACTATAGAAGATTAATAATCTTCAGTAAATGAGAAAAAAGGGAATGTAAAAGGGCATAAAATACAATTCTATCATATATATGATAGGATAGGATATAAAGGGGGAATGAAACATAAACATTATAGGAATATCAAAGGTCATAATTCAATATGTAAATAATTGACAACATTTATTAAAGAATATGAAAGGTTATATAAAATAAATGGATAAAAAAATAAAAGAGAAATGCAAAGGATTAATATACTAAGAGCCAAAATCATACAATTTTTACAATGTACCACATAATCAAAAAAAATACTTCTAAAATTTAAATTAAATTAGATTAATAATTTATGTTGAATATATTTTTCCATATAATTTTTTATAAGTTAAATAAACAAAAAAAACCTTTGAAAATTTTGATTGTTATAGAAGTGACTATGATAATAAAAGGGTCATTACTGCTTTTCAATAAATACATATCAAATTTCTCTCCAACATTACTCCAAAACATAATTTTGGAAGAATTCTCACTGTAAATTTATTAAAGATAATTGACACTAATACAAATATAAAAGTGATGCAGTGATGCAATCATTATTAAGATTTATAAATATTAAATTGCATATATCTAAATACTTAACAAGGGTTAGTATTTTAATATTTATTTTTTTCCATTCCAACAATTTTTAGATGTTCAATTTTTGAAATGCATCCAATAACATTTGTATCTAAAACAAATTAAAATACTAAAAATTATAATATTTTAAAAATAAACCATAAAAGTAGACCAAAAGGAATATATAATATTTAAAATTAAGATTATTTAAAAATAAACAACGCATATGCCAGATAAAACTCTGTTATCATTGATGCGAGCTTGCATAAAATCAGAGGTAATGAATTCAATCCATTTCTTGTAATTTTCAATACTCCTTCAAGTTTTCATAAAACAGTAGAAGATAGGAATATTGTTTTTAATTCACTTGATAATGGTATATTTTTTATGGCAAACAAACAATCTTTAATCAAAATTGGCTTATACTTTTGTCATATGAGTCTTGTGAATAAAAGCATGCATCAGATTTTCCTATATAACATCAACAAAATATTATTAATTTTAAAATAACCATGGAATGAAAAAATTTATATCAAAATTTTTTTACACATTACCTTCTTATCAATAAGGATCAACTCGAAACTAATTAGTTCACAATTATTTTTTATATTAAGAGCTTCCCATATTATATATTCTCGTACTCTAATACTCTAATCATCTTTATTGATACTAAGATCTAAAAGTAAAGAATATGTCATATATATTGGCTAAATCTTCAATGGATTAAAATGTAATAAAAAAGGAATAAACAATTTATATTATGCACTTATATATATATATATATATATATATATATGACAAACATTAAAATAAGAGGAACATGAAAGGTCATAAATTTAATATCTAAGTATTTAAAGATATTAATTATATAAGATTAAAGGTCTTCACTAAATGGAAAAAAGGAATATAAAAAGGCATAAAATACAATTCTATCATACATAGGATAGGATAGGATATAGTGGGAGAATGAAACATACACATTAGAGGAACATCAAAGGTCATAATTCAATAAGTAATTAATTGGTAACATTTATTAAAGAACATGAAAAGCCTTCAGAAAATAAATGGATGAAAAACTCAAAAGAGAAACGTGGAGGATTAATGCATTGTTGCTTACATAAACAACTTTTTTGCTACATATGTTGCAAGAAATATAGCCCGATCCACATGAATCATCAATTGCTTCGATAGTGGCTCGTATAATGATTGTGTGATCTTGTATAAATATGTCACCTCTTAATTCAAAATATCAAATTATAAAAGTAAAAAAAATTAGTTTCAAATAAAGCTATCATTCCTCTAATGCCTCACTCCAATTGCTTACAAAAATTTCTTTTATGCTTATTTTGGATTCAAACATCTGTTCTTTAACTGAAATTTCTTGAGATGAATTACTTTCAATTGATTTCACAGAAGATTGCATATATGAAAACCTATAAATTTAACTAATTTATTATCTTGATGCATAAAACATTTTCTACCTTTTATGAGATAGCAAAAGATCAATATACCTTTTAAAAAATCTTGCTACATCTTTATTTTCAAGGTTTATATATATCTTGCTAGCACTACTCATGGAAAACTTCATATCTCCTATAATACATTTAAATTAAATTAGATTAATAATTTATATTGAATATATTTTTCCATATATTTTTTTATAAGTTAAATGAACTAAACATGCCTTTGAAATTTTTGATTATCATAGAAGTGACTATGACAATAAAAGGGCCATCATTGCTTTCCATCAAATACATATCAAATTTCTTTCCAACATCATCCCAAACTGTGATTTTAAAAGAAATCCTACTATAAATTTATTAAGGATAATCAACACTAATACAAATATAAAAGTTATGCAAATATTATTAATATTTATAAATATTAAATTATATATATTTAAATACTTATTTATTTCAATATCTCTCTTTTTTTCTCATTCCAACAAATTCTATATGTCCAATTTTTGAAATGCATCCAATAACATCTACACCTAAAAAAATTAAAATAGTAAAAATTATAATATTTTAAAAATAAACTATAGAGGTACATCAAGAGAAATATATAAATATTTAAAATTGAGATAATTTTAAATTAAATAATACATGTACCTAATAAAACTCAATTATCATTGATGCAAGCTGTACCAAATTAGGAGTAATAAATTTAAATTCGTTTATTGTAATTTTTAATACTCTTTATTCAAATTTTCGTAAAACAATAGAAAATAAAAATATTGTTTTTATTTCACTTGACAGTGGTTGATAGTATAATGAACTTTGCATAACCTTGATATTTTTTATGGTAAGCAAACAACTTTCAATTAACATTGGTTTGGCCTTTGGCAGATCAGTCTTGCGAATAGTAGCATGTATCAGATTTTGGTATATAATATCAATAAAATACTATTACTTTAAAAAAATCATGGAATGAAAATAGTTATATAAAATTATTTACATATTACTTTCTCATCAATAAGGATCAACTCCAAACTAATCAATTTACCATTATTTTTTATGTTAAGAGCTTCCTATATTCTACATACTCACACCCTAATATTCCAATGAACTTTATTGATAATACAAACTAAATCATAACAGTCACTTAGCAAAAGGGCATTTAAAGATTTGTAAACAGATAAGCACTGGATCGAAAGGACAAAGAAAAATTGAAGTGCACTCATTGCAACATGACAGGGTATACAAAAGAATAATGTTTTAAGATCATTGAATATCCAGAATGGTTCAATGACATGAAGAAGAAAAGAGAAAAGGCAAAGGTAGTCTAAGACAATCCATTGTCTCAAAATGTTTTTCCTCTAGTCCTCGATATTTTAATTCAAAATATTTTAATTCTTTTGAATTATTTTACCATTTATTATGCATTCAAGGTTTATTTTAATATGCATTCAAAATATTTTAATTCTTTTACAAATAGAACTAGTAAATGGATAGTTGATATTGGTGCAACATCTCATATCTCAAATAACATATCTTCATTCACCACATTTAAACCCATTAAAAACAAGGTTTATTTTCCAGATAGGAAAACACAAGATGTAACTCACACAAGAACCATTCATTTAAACTCAAAGTTAACCTTGAAAAATGCCCTATGCGTGCCAAAATTTCATCATAACCTTATCTCTATCAATAAAATAGCACAATAAAATAACATTACAACCATTTTTCAATCTAATAAATGTTTTCTGCATAACCTTACCACCCATGAAAATATAGCAGAAAGGAAATTACAAGGAGGTTTATATGTCCTAGATACTGATAAGATAAGAGAAATATGTAATAAAGTTAGTGATTGTAAAAGCATTTATCTATGGAATAACATACTTGGTCATATCACAAAAGAGAAAATGCAGCACATAAATGAAATTCCTTTTTCTAATAAAGATTTCCTACATGTCTATGATGTATGTCATTTCTTAAAATAAACAAGAAATCCATTCCAAAAACACATGATTCAAACTCAGACTTCCTTTGAAATATTGCATGTTGATCTCTGAGGACCTTATATCACCACTTTCATAACAAAGGCATCATATTTCCTAACCATCATTGATGATTATACCAAAGCCACATGGACCTACATGTTAAAAGATAAACACAATATCAGTCAAGTCCTTAAAACCTTCATCCTCATGATAGAAAACCAAATATGTAAAAAGGTAAAAACAAATCAGATCAGATAATGGGACTGAATTACAAAATCAAAGATGTCTAGAGTTTTTTTGAAAATAAAGGTATCATACACCAACATAGTAGTCCTTACACTCCACAACTGTCACACCCAGCCCATACCTGGAGCAACATGCTCCCGTAGGATACACAATGATCTACCGTATGGCAAACCACTGTATACACTACAAGGGATACCTGTACATACATATAAATAGACGTCGTATGGGGACCTCCTGTAGTATGGCGGTAAAACAGTAAACATAACCAAACATAACCCTGGATATCATTACACATTCAATTGAATGAATAACAAAAGTATATTTCTTATTATACAATGGTTCTGATTTACATTATCCGTACAAACCACCAAAAACTACAAATACAATACTGCCTCACTAAACTATACAAGCTACTACATCAGGCTAACAAAAGAATAGATGCTCGCTGCTCCAGACCACCGTGAGACAGGGATTCCCTGATGAATCCACCTCTCCGCTGACGACCACAATCACTGCTCTAGGCCTTCTGCCGGAGGCTCGGAACCTGCGTTCATCAATTGACAAACGCTGAGTCGAAGACTCAGTGGTACTAGCTAACATACGCGTACAAAACATAGATAAACATATCAAATCACAAGCAATCGATGTAATGTTATGCTTCCCTGTCTGTATTCTCTTTCCTCTTTCCCTTTTTCCCTCATTGTGCATAATATATTTTCCCATGCTGGATCCCTATGTACCGGTACTCAACTCCCGAAGGAGGACAACTGAAATTTTTGGCCCGAAGGCCCTTTTGTTATGCCTATGGTTCGAACCTCAACTCCCGTAGGAGGAATATTTCATACGATTCCATTATGGAATCCTGTAATATATGATCCAACATGCCTTTCCTCATTTTCTCTCGCTCTACTCAAGCATTCACGATCCCAAATGTCATGAATATGCTAATACGCGAGAATATCAATAGAAACTCAAGCAAAACTCATAAAACTCAACAAATCATAAGCTCATAGCATCAAATCATAAGCAAATATGGAAATTCAATCCCCAATCATCCTTTACTAAGCCAAACTTGGTGTCGCACCCTAATTTTGGATCAATCAGATTGATTGGGATGAATCGAGCCTATCTCCTCGTCGTTTTGCCCTCACGGGCATCTCGGTTCATCCCGGTGCAGTTCAGGATTCGAATTAGGGTTGCTAGAAGGGCATTTTGGTCATTTTAGGTACTTGTCCGAATGGGTATCCTTAAGGAATCGATTCGAGTATGTTACTTACCCGTACGGGTATGTAACTTACTCGAATCTCTCCTCAAAGATACCCGAACGGGTAAGTTTCCTTAGACAGTATAATTAGAAAATTAATTAAGACAAATGGGACTTTGGACTTTAATTAAGAAAAAATTACGAAAAAAAAATTTTAACCTCTCAAAAGCTACGAAATTAGAACTTATTTTTGGCTTTAATTTTCAATCAAAATTTAAAGGATCTAGTGGTTTTAATTTGATTTTTCATTAGCTTTGTTGATTACCTTGACTTTGGATTGGATTGAAACTTGAAGATCAAAAGGAGAATCAACAAAAGGTAAGATTTCTCACTTTCACTTTTGATTTCCATCATTTTTGATTTGTTTTTGATGATCTAATATGAAATAATACATGATCCATGCTTGATATTGTGGGTAAATGCTTCGGATTGGTTTTTCTAAAATAATTTTTATTTTGGCCATACATGTGCGTTCGGGTAAGTTTTTATTGATCCTTGATGATCATACCCGAACGGGTATGTTTCTGTCTTATGCGAATGTGTATGTTTTGTATGTTGCATGTGCGTTTGGGGTATAAAGATACCCGTACGGGTAT
>CANYBF011295601.1:0-37302 GCA_948192965.1 Dalechampia spathulata | reverse complement strand
TTTTCATCCTGTTTATTTTATTTTTATCATTTTCACATCTCATCATACTTATTTATATACTTTAAAATATATAAATTTATCATAATTTTTAAAATTATCTTATAAATTTTAATTTTACCATCTTGAGACCTTAATTTTAGTTATATTATAGATTTAATATATTATATATACTTTAAATAAAAATAAATTGATAATATATATTTAGAAGTATATGAATAAATGATTTAAGATATTAAAATAAAATAAATTAAAGTATAATATCTATCAAATTCAGAATGCGACAAATGTATTATATCAATTTTTTTTATAATTTAACAAGTGAATAAAAATATTAAAAAATAAATATTTAAAAAAAACATATAAAAATAACTCTCAATTGAGAGTTTCCTTTTTATAATGAAAATGAAAAATAAAAAAAACATTCGTGGAGCAATTGAACTCAATAACCAAACACCATTATAGAGATGTGACCTACACTCCAACATAATTTCCTAATTGAATTTGCTATTGTTTCCTACCTAAACCCTAAACCTAAATTTTAGGGCTTAATTCCCCTTTTCCCCTACAACCCTTCCCTCTACTTTGCATTTAGTATCGATCCATTAATGATTATTTACATTTATATATATATATATATATTAAAATCATAATCTAAATTTATTTAAAAGAAATATTTAAAAAGATTCACAAAGTTTCATTTATTTAATATTTGGTTGGTCATACAACTTCATTTAGTGGGTCCAGCAGAAGGAGTTTCAAATAAAAGGAGCCACGTCAGAGACCCATGGAGAACAGACACGAGTCGGTTGCTAAATCGATATACGTGTAAAACGGGCAGCTCATAGGGTCAGATGGGGAAGTGGATCCCACCGTCTCGTTCTGGTCCACCTTACGCTCTTCGACTGCCGAGACATTTATTTATGTATTTTGCGAAAAATAATGAGATAGAAGCAATTAATATGGACGGAGAATATTCAAGTTTCATTAATTATGGTAGTGGGATGGGTATTTACTCTGTTTTATTATCTCATTTTTTATTTATATAATTAAAAAATTTTATTTTAAAATCTATAAATCAAATTTTACTTCAATTAATTTAATATAATTTTTTACTTTAATTGTTTTAAATTTTAAATCAAAAATTTTAATTTTTTAAAAACTAACTGAATCAAATATTTTTTAAATTCAAAATTTAAAAAAATGAATGAAATTTAGTTTGATTGAGTTTTTATATACCCCTATATTTTATCTCATTTTAAATATTATTTTAAAATAATTTTAATTTATAATATCTATCACATTAACAAATATATATTTTTTTTAAAATAATTTTTAATTTTATATTCTTTATAATTAATTACTCATATAATTTTTAAAAAATAAATAATATTATTCTTTTTTATATATAATTTTTTAAAAAATTAAAAACCTCATATTCTAAAATAAAGAAGAAAGAAGGATAATAATATAATTTTATTGATGATATTTTTCTAAAAATTAAATGAAAATGAACTTTTTTTAGCAATTTAATATTTTTAGGTGTTGTTTTTGGTTTGCACAAAATATTAGAGGAAAGTCGGAAAATCAGAGACATATAAAATGCAAATATTAGGTATTGCATAATTATATATTAAAATCCAACAATTAGTAATCAATTATATAAATAAAAGGAAAAAAAAACAAGCATAGGCCCGTATTTCAAAGTAATATAGTATTTATTGAAATGAAAATAACTATTTATCATTAAAAAAATATATTATTTTTAAGATCTAAAAAATGATATGATATTAGTATAAAATAAAATAAAATAATTATTTTTATGAGTATCCTGCATGTAATTACAGAAGGAGAACTTAAGGCACCTTCAAAACGAAATTTGAAAAAATTAAAATAAAATGGCAAGTTGGCCACACAAATTTAGGGTCTGCCATCCATGAAAGCTAGCAGCGGCGGCAGCATGTGTATCAACCTGTGTAATGGACAAAACGTTGCCGTTGTGTCTGGCTGCTCGATGCATATTTTAATTGGTCAATTATTAAAATTATAGTTTATATGATGACATGGCAGTCGAACCAACTCCAAACATGGGCGGCTACTTTGTTCGACTCCTCCGCTGATCAATCTTTGGGCCCAAACAACTTCACTCTGGACCATTCATTTGGGGCCCACAGTTTGCAACTCAATCATAAGTTTTTATTTCTAATAATTTTCGATTTTTTTATAAAAATAATAAGGTTTTTGTTATATTTCATTATACAAATGAACATAAAAATACGAGTGAGAATAATAATGATGCTATATATATATATATAGAATAAAGGTAATAAATTATATATATTTGAGAGAAAAAAAGGAAATTGAAATTTAAAATGAGTTTATTATAATAATAAATATCTTGTTAAAATAGCTTATAAATATCAAAATGATAAACTAATGGATCTAGTTTTATAACACTATTTTTAATCTAACAAACTCATCAATCAATTTTGTAAATTGATTTGATTAACTTCCACGATGACGTGGCCATTCTCGGCTGTGCTTTCTTGCAGCGTCGCCAACCTGAATTGATTTTTTCTAAAAAACAAGAAAGCTTCTTAATAAAAACTGCATTAAGGTTGCTTTCAAAACTCCTGTTGATTTCTTTTTTTTTTTTTTAAATAATTAATACACATGGAAACAAATCCAAGGTTGCCTGTTAGCTGCTGCCATGTATGTTAGTTCCAGCTGTCATCACAAGAATCGCTCTCTTCCTAATGCTAAAATTGGAAATTAAATCATCATAAAATTTATCTACACTTTCATATTTTTATATACTAATTAATTTAATAAATATATAATAAATAAAAAATAAATATCGAAATGACTAATATTTTAAGCACTTCAAGGAGCAAATGAGTCTTTAACCATATATTTAAATAATAATAGCAAAAAAGGGTATTTCGGTGTAAGGCAAGAGAGAACCACAGTTTGCAAACTCACGTGACCCGAACATCCCATCCTAAATACGAAGAGCCGAAATGACTCGGCTCAATCAGCTTCGGTCCACTCTTGTACCCCTTTTACCTGGCGCACTTTGCCACGTGTTGGAATCACACGTGACCTTTATGCGGCGCTCCGTTAAAATTATCGTTAACCTATATCTTCGAGACGACATGTCGCTTGACATTTGAATGGGAAATAAGGAAATTGTTGATTAAAATATTCAGCTCAGATATTTATTTAATCCGGGTCCTGTTAAATAGCAACTTAGCTGTACTGTTTCGCTTGTATTTCAATTCATTCAAGAATTCACTGCTGCTATAAGCTCTTTATCTCCGCCATTTTTCCCTCTCTGCCTTCTAACTGCTTTTCCGATAAAACCCCAAGAAAAGCAGCCTTCTTTTTTCCTTCGCCAACATCAGTGGTAGTAGTGGCGGTGGTGATTGGTGACATTTATTCGATTGTTCCTTCTCTTTTTCTTTTTGGGTTTCTTTTTTTTTTCTTTGTTTTAATTCTGCAACTTTCCAAGAAAATTTCTCCCTTTTGCTTTAGTGTTCACCAACACACTTGTATCTCCTATCACTCACTTTCTCCATATCCCTGTCTGCTCTTTTTTTTTTTTCTGCTTTTTATTCAATCTTTCCTTGGTATTTCTCGTTCTTTGATAACCAACGCACACCTTTTGATCTATTTCAAGCCTCGCTTTAACACTGCTATAGCTTCTTTTAGTATTGTTTTATCCTCTGTCCGGTTCTGTTCTTTTGATTTTTTTTATTCTCTTCCACTCCCTCTCTATTCCAATGCGAATTTGAAACTACCAAACACCATCAATAACCAAGAAATAATGAATCTAATAAAATTCAGCGAACATAAAAACCAAACCAAGTTTGTAACGCAGCCATTGTCGGAGATAAAACAGCCTCCCAGAGTTGTTCGAATATCAGTAACAGACTTGTATGCTACTGACTCCTCCAGCGACGAAGAATCCGCCAAGGACAATGATATCTCTTATCAGAAGCGACGACAGAGAGTGAAAAAATTCGTCAACGAAATCACCATAGAATCATCATCGTGTTTAAGTCAGAGCGACGACGTCTGTAGAAGTAGCAGAAGTTTGTCAAGAACTAACAGGAGGAGATGTTTTGCTGGAAAATCATCCCCCGCTAGTGCTCATCCGGTGAAGAGGAATACTGCTACGGCGGGGAAGAAGTTCAGAGGCGTTAGACAGAGGCCTTGGGGGAAATGGGCTGCTGAAATCAGAGATCCTATGCGGCGTGTACGGCTCTGGTTAGGTACCTACGACACTGCTGAAGAAGCTGCCATGGTTTATGACAACGCGGCCATTCAGTTACGTGGACCTCACGCGCTCACTAACTTCATCACTCCTCCACCACCTACAGCGAAATCGGAAGAACCTAGTGGTAACTCCATCGAAGAGTCGCAAAATATCTGCTCTCCGATATCCGTGCTTCGGTTTCCTTCCTCTAGCGACGACGCCGATTCCCGAATCCGTGACGGGAAAGACGAGTCAAGCGTTTCAGAAAATTTCTCGGATCAATCTTCAATGTTTCCAAATGATTTTTTGGACTTTCAGAGTACTATGCGCGATATTTTTGAGGAAACAAGCATGGCAAATCCGGGTTTTTTGAATGATGATTTTGGCGATATGTTCCTCGATCCTAGTGATGGTTTCAGTTTCGGGTCATCAATCTGGAATAACAATAGCAGTCGAGACCATTTTCAAGATATCGGGGATTTATTTGGGTCGGATCCTCTAATCGCCATTTAGGAAACGGCGGTTTCCTGAATTATAACCGGCATTACCACCTTCAAAGCCGGAAAATTTTTGTACCAGCCGCATGGGAAATATCATATGTGTTTTAGTATGCGTTTTCTTTCATAATGTATTTGTAAAATCGGTACTTTGTTAAAAAAACAGACCGTCACGGTGGCATTGACGGTCGAATGTATTTCTTTATTCTGTGCTACGTGGGGGTGTGCATTCTGTTGTTTCGAAAGGCACGTGTTCTTTGCACGTGATGGGAAGCAAGTAAAAAAATAAATAAATCAAATTGACGTAATTCAGATATATATATATATATGTTTTAATTTTATTCTATAATTGCGGAAGTACACGTGAAGAGGGGACAAGGCAGGTAAAGAAGGAGGACAAGGAACAGCAGGCTTTATGACTAAGCTTTAAAAATTAAAACATACACAAACGTTAGTAATATTGTATAATAAGGTTGTTGCTGGAATTTATTTTAATTTTATTTTGGTACAAGTGGGTGGAGTGTACTAACAGACTTGAGTCATAGTTGATCTAGCGATTAATGAGGCCTTATGAATTCAGCCATCTACTGCTGGCGACATCCAATTTAATGGAGTTTCCCTTTTTTTTTTTTACTATTAATACTGAATCTATCAGGTTAACATATTTAGCATTCTGAGGCTTAAGTTCATACAATAAATTTTTGGCAGACCCATGTTTCCAACTATTTTAATCATATCATGATAGCTCGTTTAAATAAATTGATAGTGATTTAAGTGCAGTGAGCGTCGAGAAAAGAGGTGAAAAGCGGATTGGGTAATGACGTCCTGGCAAATAGAAAAGAAAACGTGAGAAAGAGGGAGGTGGGAAACGTGGCACATATGGGTGTGTACGCAAGGTTGTATAAGCCAAGCCAGATTGTGATGGACGTTTCTGAACAGGGGAGTGGCTGCAATTATTGGCCAAGGAATAGACATAAAATAGTGTGTTATAATGCAAAAATTCAATTACAATTATCAAAGCAGGGAGAGGGCAAGCCAACTGGGAGTATATTGTGTTGCGAAGGACAAGCCTGAGATGATGGAAGTCTAATTTCCACGTTGCATTAACCCCTACTACACACACCGCACCCCACCCCACCCCACCCCGCTGCCCTCACGGAAATTGCTCTAACCACCTTTTGCCTCGGAATCATCAGCCCCCCAACGGTGTTCCAGTCTCCCTGCCACACCTGATTTTACCTGTACGACCTCTCTCTGTCAAAATCAACTAGCTTTTAATCAATTATTTAGAATTTAATTCTATAAATCTTCTTTTGAATTCATTTATTAAAGTCTGCTTAGTAAGTTTGTCTATTTTAAAATAGACGTCGTCTTCTTTATTAGATTTACAGGACAGACTGTCTACAAATATATCACTTTTTCATTAAAATTATTTGAAGTTCTCAAATTCTAACATTATTTATTTTACATATAAATTAAAAATAATATAATATAATATAATTTGATGATTTTCATGTCAATCTATAATTCACGCACCATTCAAACCAAAACTTCTGGAACTGGTCAAATTCAAACGTCTGGAGCAATTCACCCAGTGTTAGCACACACGCCCCTATCGCATCAGAAGATCAAATCAGAAAACATATTACAATAATTATGTCTCTGGAGATGTTTAGCAGTGATGATGACTGCGGCAAGAAAGGCATCTTCTGGGAGCCATTTTGGGGATGATGATATCATTCTTGATTCCTCCTTTAGTGGGGTTCCATCCATGCCCTGCTCTTCTGTCTGTAAAATCTGTTCTGCAAAAAAGCCATCTTCTTCTTCTACATCGAGGACACTTGTCATGTATGTCCCTGCTTCTCCATCCTTCTGTCACGTGCAAGCCCTTCCACCGCCACCCTGATATCTTCACCTGCCACACAAAATCACATCTGGGCTTGACAGATACAAGGATCACTCTTCATGTTGGACTGCCAATTTTCTGGGCTCTCAACACCCACTTTGGACCGACCAATACTTCGGCTTAACAAAGTAATCATAATGTTTCGGATGTTAATCAATCCAGCTGGATCTAAGCCTTATGTAGTTCCAACTTAAACTTTGTATTTGAATGTTAATGCGTTAAATTAACTCATGAATTTATTTACAAATTAGATGAAAAATGAGAGTTATGTATTAAACGGGCGTGATGAGTATTGTGGTATGGTCCCCTTTAAGAAAGCCGCCAGATTTTGCCAATAAAACTGCAGTGCAGTGTCCTTTCTGCATGGGAAGAAAACACCGATTTGGCTCCATCACAAAATGTTTCAAAAACAAGCCAAAGCAAAAGCACTAGATAATACCTTATGCAACACTCCGTTTTAAATTTTGGAAATATTTGAAATGTCCATGATCTCAACCTGACAGGATCTAACCATTTTAAATTGAATCCTAATCCATTCGTATATATTTATATGGAACATCAAAATATTTTTAATATGATTTTTTATCCTACCTTTATGACGTAAATTGAAGTTTGACGTAAACAAAACATGCATGCATCACACTTAGACAGAATTGCTTGTTTTAGCATGTACAATAATTAAGACAGGGTTACGTTATGCATTGATAATTCCCGTGTTTCTTTTTTTTTTTTTCCAAAATCATAGTGCAATGGAGATAAGAAGTATGCTGCTCTGAATCATATCCATGTCATACCTCAAAAGGAGGAAACCAACTTGCCCCATGCCACGTCAAATATTTGTCCTCAACGCAATAATTATTTTAGAAAACTTAACCTTTTCTTTTGTCTCGGTAAATCCCATGTAACATTAAATACCAAAACAGATTATTAACCCATTAATTCCGGTGTTAGAAAATATTATTTTAAATATTATTATTGTATCCATTAATATATACTTATTAATTTTTGTTATTTATAAATTATTTAGTGAAAAAACTATGTTATGGAAGTATTATTATATTATCTAGTAAATACTTTGTGTTATTTAAAAACAAAATTTGAAAACCAGTGTCTCCTAAATTATTACAAAAATAACAAAAATAATGAATTTCAGATTGAATGAGGTTTAATAAATATTTAATATAAATTTAATACGATATTATAAATAATCTTAAAGACCCATTATTTTTATAAAAATTCCATGAAAACCCAATATTTTTCTGGTAGTTGCATTCATAATTGCTGATCTGAGACTCATCATGGTGGCCCATGAAGCTGAATTGGGCTTTATATTCGGCCCAATAGTTCAGAGAAGCACCCATCACCACAATATAGGAAAAAATGAATAAACAACTCCAAGAATTCCTTTCTTTTATTTCTCGAAAGTAACATGACAAGCATTTGGTTCTTTGGCATCCAAAGGCCTACACTTTTTGACTGATACTTATCAGAAATAGCAAGCTTTAATTTCTCATGGACGACACAAGGAGTTCTCGTAACATGCATCATTATCTATATCATCCATTCTTGCATAAACAACTGTAAAGAACTAGCAAAATGATGTTTTGAAGATGACAAGTTCAAGAAAACGGCTCTAATACGATACAAGTGAGACAAGAAAGGCCCTGAATTCATAAGACTTGATGGAGAATTAGAAGCTGCAAGCTATATCAGCTGCATGAATGAGATAAGTGAGAACCAAAGCCACCAACATCAATACATAGGCAATCCCTTGGTCGATTGATGCCCCTGCATTTCCCCCCAACCAAATTGTTCTTCGTCAATGTCCAAAACATGTCATAAATGTTTCTAAATTAAACTGAAAACTGCCAAGTACGAGGAGAGTTCATGCTATGATTTCAGTAGTTGCAGAATTATATATGTACATGCGGTTTATGTTTGAGATCTTAAACAGATAACTGACCGGCTGCACACCACTACAGATCTACCCACATTTCCACTCTTGAAGTTTGCAGGTAATATGTCATTGAAATATGCTAAATGTTTGCCGGTCATTTTCATGCACAAAGCCATACACATTTTCCCTTGTATCATTACAGTGACTCGATTCACAAAACAGAGAATAACATAATCTAAAATACAATAATAAAATCCAGACTTAGATCTAGAACGCAGAAAAAAAAGATTGAATCTTTACCATCACTGGTTGGGGCAGGGGCTGGAGCAGGAGCTGAGAGCTGGGCCTGAGCAGAAACGGGGAAGGCAATAGCAAAAATAAGAGCAGCAATAACAAAAGCCGAGACCACCCTCCCGAATGCCATTTTTATTTCACCTTTTTTCTCTCAACTATAACTTCACCTCTCTATGTAAAACAGCTTCGCTTAAATCAGCCGCAGTATCAGCCCCTGGGAACCGTGAAGGGAGAGAATGAGACAATGAAAAAGAACTTTAAAGAGAAACGTGACGATGAAAATGGGAACTTTCAATAGAAAAACTGGTCAAGCCGGTTAAAGCAGGCGTAGGGTGGGTCAGTCGGGAAACATCGGCTGGGGAATAAGGAAATGCCATGTGGGAGCAGCAGGTGCCAACCCCCTCTGTTTTGGCGCCATACGCTACGATTTTTATTCGTCCACGTTCCAGTTTCTTTCTTTATTTATTTTCCTCGGACATCTTACTGTATTACGAATTCATTTTATAACATTTATATGGTAATTATTCCATTGGCCTAATCATTCGATAATCAATATCTCACCTGCAGATTTCACCAGCAAATTCAGAAAGGAAAAACGGAATCAGTTTTAACGTGGAGGATATGAATCATTTTGCGGAGCAGAATAACATCTTACGAAGAGAATTAAAAAATTGCAGTTATTTCTGACGGGACCTATCTATTTTAAATGCCATGTATGCATGCATTTACTAGTTCTGCAATGTTCATTCCTTGTTGGAGAAGGTATATGTTGCTGTCACATTGAATAAAAAACATTGACAATTGACTACTAACCAGTAACCATATTGATTGCAATTTTTCAACTTGCTTTCTTCTTCTTCCTCGTAATACATTCATCAATCCTTCAAATTAGCTATTATAGTACGTAACATGGTAAACATCAAATCGAAATACATGACTATACTCGCTATCTGTTCGATATAATCTTCAATGCTTGCTACTTATTCTTAAGCTATGTGATGCTACTAATGATCATCAGTCGAAACATTATGTATTCATGGACAAAAGGGTTCTCCCCATCTAATTAGTACTCTCATTCTCTAGCTCAGAAGGCCAGAGAAAAGCTCCCATGGCAAATTTTCTCTTCTGGTTGACATCTCCAACGATGGGTAATCCATATTCCTTCAGCAAGCAGTCCAGCCTCCATTCAGGCATGGTCTCATAGTCTCTCTTCTTGAACCTTGGATAGTGAAGTGGCATCTGAAAGCAAGAGCAGCTTTCCCACTTGTTTTCCTGATTTTGGTAACCATTAAGCTTCATTCCTGGCATGGAATATGCATTGTTAGAGCAGGTTGTTCCGCTCATCTTCACCTCTCAATTACGTGCCTCACTTTTTTCTTAGCGAAAAACAACGGTTAGGTAGTTGGCCTTTTATAGACTAGCTATGAGCAAAGATCAAGGGAACTAGAAGATGCGAGTACGTGTTAGAACAGGCCAAGATAGAGATCTAATAAATACCCTGAAAGCGAACCATCTAAGAATACAAGAATGAGATGGTTTTGCGTATTACTTGCCATGGAGGCTATCTATCACAATCCAAATTAAATGCCCACGAAAATTCTATGGCTGGAATTATTTCAGCAGTAATTATAACACCAATCTGCAATACTTCTAGACTACAATAAGATAGATAATAATATCCTCTGAAATGGAGTATCATGAGCTCCATACTGCTTCTTTAAGTTGGGAAAGTTTTGTAGAATAGTAGGATTCCTTCAGGATCATCTCCAGGCTCGCCCATGTGCAAATTGCTCTAGAATATATATATCAGTTCCACCAATTTCTGGGGAACTTGGTGTCCTTCCAAGGCAAAAAAATCTGCCAGGCAAAATCTTCGTCGAGCAGCGCAGTCAAAGTAAGAAAAAGGCGTGAAAAACATCCACTCTAAACGTCATCCATGACAATTCCATGTGGCATGCCTCTGAAAAGACAACTACCTGGACAAAAAAATGATGGTTTTGCCTGGAAAATGAATGATTAAGATTTTAAAAGAAATTGAGAGAACAAAGCGTCAAAATCTTGAGAGTTAATATCAACAAAACAATAAGTACATATACACAGCATCACATTATGAAATTACTATACTTGGAAGATGGACGATAACACTAACGTCAACGAAATAGCAACTTTCAATCTTACTACTAAAATAGTGATCACCATCTTCGCAGCATTACAAGCGTAAAAGAAATACCCAGAGAACTGCTTGGTGATCTCTTCTGATGATGATGATGATCTTGTTCCACTCTTTCTGCATATGCTTAAAGATGTCATGCTAAGCCAGTGGAAGTACACAGCAACAACCAATGCGGGACATGTCAATGGCATCAAGAGGCAGTAGTATCTGTCACCATATAGAAACACATAAACTCATTATTTTCCACGATTAAAGCCCGACCCAAGAGAACCAAGGATTCATTCATCATTCTTATCAAACAAATGACATAACTTACAAGCAAATGCAAGAATCAGACACATGATATCTAAAATCAACGGATGTAAAGGAAATATGAATCACCTGTCATTAGAGATATAAATACATTAATGTCCCACCTGGAGATTATTTTTTTTAAATATTCAATAAACCTCTAAATTATAATATATAACCATAATAAAATAACAAAAATAGTATTCTGACAAAATTATAACATTAAATATTATTTAATATAATCTCAATTTTTATTTTATTTTAGTAGATTTAAGAAATTATTATGTTGCGATTTTATTTGTGTTTAGTTTAAATACCTCAATAGTGAAAATCATTACATTTTTTACTATTATTTATTTATATAATGTATATTTTAAATAATAAAATCATTCCTGGAGTAATTTAATATGCAATAACTACAGAGGGTTTGCAATAAATAGAATTAATAATATTATTTTCTATTTTTATGAACTCAAGGATAAATATATTGCAAATTAAATATAATTAAATAATTTTTTGATCCCTATAAGAAAAGGGGGAAAAAAAAAGGAATATCACTTCGACTAAATAAGCTGCAAGTGTCCTTAGCTCCGCCGTATACAATCTTTGCAGTAGTTATCGTGAATATGGCGAACGTAGATGCAGAGGCGGTGGACTTCGAGCCGGAGGAAGACGATCTCATGGACGAAGATGGAGCCGAGCCTTCTCTGTTCCCCAAGCTAAAGTCCGCTATTACCGGAGCTTCTTCCTCGCTTTCTGCTTCTAGGAAGACTAAGGGCCGTGGCTTTAGAGATGAGGCTGATGCCCACCGCCTTTCCTCTCGCGGAGACTTCGATTCCCTCGCTGCCGATGGTGGGCCCGGCCCCCAGCGATGTAAGTTCTTTTCTCTAGGGTTTGTTAGATTCTAACCTTCTATCCTGCTTTAATTATATTTTGAGTTATTGGAACTAGGTTAAAACTTGGAAGGTTTAATTGTTGAAATTGGAGTTTCGTTTGACATTTAACTTGGATGTTAAATGCAGATTTTGAGACTAGAATTTTCTTTTAAGAGAACTACGATAATGTGCTTCTGCTACTGATCTGTAACCATTATTATTTTTTCTTAGATCTTTTTATTTGATTCTTGTGGACTTCAATATATCTGGTTGTTAACCAACTTTGTCCTTTCTCTTTAAAAAAAATTGTGCAGCCATTGAAGGATGGATTATTTTGGTCACTGGCCTGCACGAGGAGGCACAAGAGGATGATTTGCACAATACTTTTGGTGATTTTGGCGAGATAAAAAATTTGCACTTAAATCTTGATCGACGGACAGGGTATGTAAAGGTAAGCGTCATCATGTTTTCATTATTTTCCCCTTTAAATGACTCTGTAAGATTAGTTTCCATTCATGTTCTATCTAGTTGAAATTTAAAATGCACAAGTAAAATATGGAATTGATAGATTAGGAAATTAGAAGTTTAATCAATTTTATTTTGTTAAAACATAGGGAAACCCTTTTTTTTTACTCAAGTTATCATTCCCATGTCTGCCCATGCTGAGTTCAGCTTAAAAAATGCATTTCAAACTTTGGCTTTCTGGGTTAAAAGCAATGGTCTAAAGAGGCAGAACTTACATGAATGAAGTTCACATGGCATGGCAATTTTTTGTTTTTATCTAACTGCAGTCCCTAACAATAATCATTGTCAATGAGTGTAGAGCCGAATTAGGGGTAGTTGCTTGAGTCTCGCGTTAGGTATATAAAAAGATTGTTCAGAAGTGGCTTCTACGTTGAAGGAATCATGTTGTCAGGTTTTATTCTCAAAACACCTATCTAAATCACACTGATTGAGAATTACAGATTTTGTAACAAGGATTTGGTTGAATGCAAACTTCAGTATTATGTTCTTGATTGCGTTGCTCCTTGTGGCTATTCTTTTCCTCATAGCTAACACTGTTTTTTTGCTTCTTCTGCATTGGTTTGTTCCTATTACATTTATCCGACTTATTTCTTGCTAGGGTTATGCACTGATTGAATATGAGAAATTTGAGGAAGCAAAAAATGCAATAGCCTCTTTGAATGGATCTGAACTTCTGACACGGACCATCATTGTTGATTGGGCCTTCTACAGTGGACCTATCAAAAGAAAGAATACGAGGTTTGTCTCGTTATTTAGATAACTTGTTGTGAATTATCTACAAAGCTTTCATGTTGCGGAGGGATTTAATTCAGGTGAAGTTAGGTAGTTTCAATGTAGCACCTTTTAGGATCAGATGATGACAAAATTATGGTAGGAGAAAAGTTATCAGAGTATATTGTGAAGTGGTCCTGTAACATTGTAATGGGGCTTTGTGGACCTAAGCTTGATGAGTCATACTCGTTTTTGAGGACTTAATTAGATGTGCGAGTCTGCTAGTAATTCAGAGTTTGGTTTATGTTCAGTACTGCCAGAATGGGCACAGCTCACTTTCCATTACAATGCCTTGATATTAGTAACAAGTAGTTGTTTAACCATATGTTGTTTTCTTGATACCATGAACCGGTTGTTAGTTTTATGTTGTCTATTTTCAGGTTTGATAAACTTCCTCTTGTTTTATCTTTGCAGATCAGGAAGAAGTCATCGATCAAGGAGTCCAAGGAGGAGATACTAAGGGGCCGTTCTATTGCTTAGAGGGTGTATGGTTTCTCGTCTAGGGTTTTGATGTGAAAAATTACAATTTACGAATATACGTTTTAATGGTTTTATGGATTGATGATGCATTTGATGTTGCAGTTGGGTACTGTTGTATTTGCTTGCAACCTTCGAGATTAGGGATCATGTTTATTTGGTGATTTGAGGAATTAGTGCTCTCCCAGTTCGCTGGTGAGATTTTTCCCGAGGTTGAATTTCCTTGTTGTAAGATTTAGATCACAAGTTACTGCTTCATTGTAAAATGAAGCACCTGCTGGCTCGATGTTGGTGCCATTCGGATACTAGCGTTGCTTGGCTTTTGCCGGATGCAAATGAACCTTTTTTTTTTTTTAATGTTATTTTAATCAAATATTAGCTCAACATTCCTCCCATCATGGGGATCAAAAGATTCTACCTCAAGTTAATACGGTTTTGTAACTCACAAAATTCCTTGAATTTGGTATAAAAGATTGTCCTGGATTTCCCATTTCAAAAGATCGGTGGAACCTTGAAAAAAGAGTTGCTCAAGTTCAATTCTGGGCTACCCTGATTTGTCATCAAATTTGGATGATAATCTGATAACGTCTCAAGATTAAGGTAGTGTGCACCCATTTGGATGCAGTAAATTTTTACTCATCCATGAAGTCAACCAGGCGAAGAGCAAACGGGTCATTTCTTCTCCTACCCATCTCCCTGTCTTCTTGCTCAATTTTGCTTTATTTTAACCAGACCCTTTCCTATATGCATTATCACCCTTCTGCACTTCCTTGTTTAAGATTTTGGTTCATATAACATACAAGTTGTTTCATCCTCAACCTCACACTCCACATCTAAAGTCATGGTACATTTGTATATTTGACAACAAATCAATATATATATATATATATATATAAAGCTAGATTTTAAAATTTTATTTCATGCTTATTTGTTTAAATACATAAATAACATTTAACATTTAATATTTTTTCATATTTTTATATTAAATTTATTACATTTCTACTTTAAATAATAATTAAAATAATAGCTAATTAATAGTAATCATTGATACATATAAACATAAAGAATATTAGGAATATTTAGATTGTGAAAATTCCTGATTTTGAGCGTTGAAGACTTGCTTAATACGGACTGACTTGCTACATTATACGAATAGAAAATCGGCATTGGCATTAGCATAATGGCTGCTGGCATTGACAAGAAGATACCACTCATTCTGTTGATTTGAAAGAAAACCCATGGCCAGTATGACTGGAATGAACGATCAAGAAAGTTTGCAGAAACCATGCAGTAAAACACCATAGCGCATTATTTGTTTCTATATTTAAAAATCATCCATATTTGGTTTGTTTGTTTTTTAAATAGTAATAAGCATAAAAACGAAGACTTCTGTTGTCAAAATAAAGCGCCTAAATTTCCATCTCTTGGCTGAAATTTGTTTAACCTGTTAGATATTATCTAATTGTAGTTTCCATTCCCTTATTTATGTTTTTTATCCTTCGAAAACTCTCTTAATTTGCAACTTGCATTTTCCCTGTTCATGATTTTATATTGACACAGGCAGTTAAAAGCTGCTCTCATTTTCTCCAGGTAATTGCTCGATTTTGTTTAGGTTTAAGGGACAATGCCTCATGTTCCAGTCTTCATGTTTTCTGTTTGTTTCTTGAGATATTATTGAACATTATTTGTGGAAATTCCTTGACGCTTTATCCAGTCCTTACGGAAATAAAACTGTAGGTATATGTTCTCCTGGAAAATGTTATTGTATCCTTATTGTCCAATGCTAACGAACCCATTTTCTATCGATCATTAATTATCACGAAAACTCATTAATAAATTGAATTAAACGTTTCCGTAACTCAATATGTTGGTTCTGAAACATGAAAACCGTTCTTTGGCACTTCAGGTCTCTCAGTTTAAGATGAAGTTTGCTTTCTGTTGTTTCCCGGGTTTTTTGTTTTCTTGTTAATTCTCAGTTGGATGAAACATTGACAGGCAATGGCGTCCACAGAGAATAATAATAACGTTATTGCCGGCCAGATGAAAGGAAATAAACAAGGTGCAAATTTTTTACTTGAATAGTCTTCATTGTTTCTGAGAATCTGAGAAATCCATTGCTTAAGTTTGTCGAAGTCATGGCTATCAGGAATTGAGTTTCAGAATGTGGTTTTAGTTGTAATCTTTTGATTGCCCAAGTGGTGGCAGTATAATTTTGTTCTTTGTTTGCAGAATTGGAAGATAAAATTGCCAGGATAATAAAACTTATAGAGAACAATGGCCAAGACAAGAAAGGTAAGATACCCGAAGATTCCAGGAGAAAATCAGAACTAATTGGACTCATTCATGACTTCCATAAACAGTACCAGAATCTCCATGCACAATACGATAATCTTAGAGGGGTCGGAATTAAAGCTCGTGGCCCGGCATCAAAGGAAGATTCCTCTGAGGACTATTACTCCTCGGAGGAAATTGAAAATGAGGTCCTGGCAAATGGGTATAACAAGTCGTCGGACAATATTCAGGCAGAAATTGACAGCGAAGATTCTGAAGCATCGGCTAACTTGAAACACCTGATGGAGACTGACGCTAGTAAAAAAGATAAGAAGAACAAAGAACACAAGGGAAAACGAGAATTTTCAACCCTTGTAAAGGTGCAAGAGGTTCATGGGAGTCGAGCATCGGCAGAGATAAAGGAGTTGGAAGGTCAATTAACCATGCTGAGAATGGAGGCTGAAGAGAAAGGAACTGAGGTTAAACGACTTGGAGAGACGAATTTACAACTTCATGCCCGAATTTCAGAGCTTCAATTGCTGTCCGAAGAGAAAGGAAAGGAAATTTCTGCAATGACAGATAAGGTGAAGGAGAAGGAGAACAACCTGAACTCTAAAAACCAAGTATTGGCGACACAGGTCAAAGATCTGCAACTGGAGATAGATTATTTAAGGGCTGAGATATCTGAAATAGATGGAAGTAAAAAAAATAAAAAAACAACGCAGGTCATGAGTTTGAAGGACCAATTCAAAATCACGCAGCAGGAATTGGAAAATCTTCGCAGGGAGAAATCCGAGTTGCAAATTCAACTAGACGCAAAAACAAAAGAAACCACCGAATACTCGAGTAAAATAGAAGCTCTGAAAGATGAAATAGCAAGACAGAACGATAAGGAAACAGGATTGCGAAAAGAGAAAGAAGGTTTTCTTGTGCAGATAGATGGTTTGAAAACAGGATGGCTAAAAGAGAAAGAAGGTTTTCTTGTTCAGATAGATGGTTTGAAGTTGGAAGTGAATTCCCTGCATGATCAAAACAACGAACTGGAAGAGATGATAAAAAGCAGAAAGAAAGAAACAGACGAGTTGAGAGAGGAAAAAGATGAGCTTCAGCATAATGTTTTGGAGCTCCAGAAGAGCTTGGTAGAAAGAGAAGCTGAGATTACTACTATACAGAAAAAGAAATATGAAGCTGAAAAGAATGAAGCTTCTAACCAGATTGCGGTTCTTAAAGCTCGGGTTAAGACTCTACAGAAGGAATTGGATTCCTTGGTAGGTGAGAAGATGAAGTTGGAGGAGCAAAATGTTTTGATAAAGCGAAACTCTCAACAAAATCTGATGCAGATAGAAAATGAAATTGTGAATTTAACAAGCAAGATTGAAGACCAGGAGAAAACTCTAAAAGAGAAGGATGACGCCATTAAAAAATTTGCAGAAGAGAGCAGATTAATCAAACACCATTCACTGGATTTGAACAAACAACGATTAATCCCCGATTCACCCAAATTTCGACCAATAGATTCTCCCAAGTTCAATCACAATGCTTTCGAAAGGAAGATTGATGAATTAGCAGAGAAGTTTCAAATGAAAACGGAAAATCATATCCGTCTTTTGTCTAGAAGAATCCGAGTTGCTGAACAGCTACATACTGAAACTAGAGAGGGCACCAAGATGATGCTAGAGAAACTTGAGCAAGAAAACAAGGAGCTTAATGAACAAAAAACAGCATGTGAATCTGAACTGAATAAAACGAAGGAGATAGTAATGGAATTAGGAAGCAATATGCTGACAGGATTTGATACGATGATTAAGACACTAGACGAGGAAAATGGAAAATTCTTGAACAGAATGTCAAGAATCTCGGACGAGGTTCAGCTTGCAAGGAATTGCGCAATAAGGAAAAATGACAAAACCCAGAAACTGAAACACGATCTGGAAACAGAAAAGGCAATCAACAGAAGCATAGGATCAGGAGGAAACGAGCCAAATGGTGAAAGCATGCTGGACAAGAAGATTGAAGAACTAGAACAGAAACTGAAAGAGAGAGAAACAGAACTGGAGCAGAAACTGAAAGAGAGAGATGGAGAACTGGAGCAGAAACTGAAAGAGAGAGATGGAGAACTGGAGCAGAAATTGAAAGAGAGAGACGAAGAAGTAGAGGAGAAAATGAAAGAAAGAGAAGAAGCTTTGGCAGGCATTAGAGAGGAGAAGAGAGAGGCGATTAGGCAGCTTTGCGAATTGATAGAATATCATCGGGAACGCTATGCTGATCTCAAAGAAGCAGTATCAAAGATGCCCATTAGATTCAAGAAACAGAGTTGAAGTGATGATTTTGAAGCCATTTTTCTTATTTAAATCTAACACTCGAGCATTCATTCATTCATTTTAACGACTTGCTGCAAATGGCAGGCAGGCAGCTGGAGTGTAATTGTATGGATGATGCTCTTCATATTTGGTTTTGTTTTTTCAACCATCATATGTATATCCTCAAATTTCGTTACATTAGTCGCTCTATCGATATCGCATTACGTGTTGCCTTGTAATTTGATTCGTTAACAAGAGGGTTTGATGACGGAAATAGGATGAATTATCAATGCATCCAGAGTTGCAAGAATCACTTTCATTCATTAAAACCAATCATCAGAGGAAAAATTACACAGGGCTACAACACCATACAACTAAAAAATGAGTTCAAATGCAATAAGTGAAACTGTAACTTGAAAAAAACAATTGTCTAGAAGCCTAATGGAATGCACAATGTGCATCGTTTCTCACAAATACTTATTACTGTAACATAGTAAGAATAAGACTAAAAACTAAAATGGGTTTTTACACATAATAGAGTGCAAGATCTAGGAGGAATATTAACATAAGCTCGAAGTCCTAAATTTTCCGTAATTCCTAGAGTTGTGATAATCCCTGATCTCCTCCTGACGTTGTTTTCTTCTCTTTCAAATGACGGGCGGAAGTTGATTATCATTTAGAATTCCTCCCGTTTCAGTCGGATATCCTCACCTCAACTCCAAGAACATCTTTCACCAGCTCATACGTCACAAATGCAATTGCTATAGATGGGACCACCTATTAGGCATGGAAAATAAATTGTTATATTAACATTGAATTTTGATGTGGTGTGCAGATGATTCATATTGGAGAAGGAAAATCAATCATAGCCTAAAGCTAATCGTAGCCTAAGATAGTGGACAGACCTTCACTGAATTTGGAACCAATCCTTTGTATAATGCTCCAAACCCCTCATGCCGAACTGTTTTCCTGAAGGCATCAACCATGCCGGTATATTCAAGAGTTGCTTTGCTCTTCCCATCGCCGGTGACAACTGAAGCAGCATTCTTCCAGCCAACCATTTGCATTCTTCTTCGAATGACATCAAGCGGATAAGCAACAGTCTGGCCAACAGTTCCAGCAGCAGCTCCACAAGCAAGCCTTGTCGTCACACCCAACTCATTGTCTTGGACTAATCCAAAGGGTTTGCTTTTGAGTAGCCAGTCTTTTAGAGACTCGTAAACAGCAAAGTTTAAACCCACATATGGTACCTACAAGCATCCTAAAATAATTAACTGTTCAAGTCGGGATGATATAATGCATATATGTAGAGTTCAATAAGGAGGGACTTGAATTTGAAAAATCAAATATGACCAGAAAGATGAAGGAAAAACTTCAGCACTGATCCCGCAAGAAGTGGAACCTAACCTATACAGCATTAGGCATCCATGCCACATCATGTTTAAAGGTGCAGTGGACATGGAAAGCATAATATCTACTTAATTTACTTACTACTCCTATGACAGAAGGTAGCCAGCCTCTGTATAAAGCCCGAGGACCTTCTTCCTTGAGGACTGTTGAAAGAGCATGAAAAATTCCCCTGTACTGGCGAGGGGATGCTTCTGTCTGGCAATAAAAAGAAAAACTTGCATAAACAACCTTGAGCCACCAAAATGACAACATGCAAAAAGAGGAGTTTGGATTGATACGTCTCATAGGCCTAACTTCAAAATATACCTGGACAGTCAGTCGACCCCGGACCATATCCATTGGGTAAGTTGCGGACATGGCAATGATTCCAGCACATGCACCAGCTCCAAGACGTAAAAGTGGGGTAAGTTGAGCATCATCTGTAAGAGAGTGTGGCAACATCAATAAAATAGAGACATGAAATTTGCCTCAACAATCATAATCAACATGCAGAATATCCAATCTATGATTGTGATCACATCAAGCCAGTAAACCCCAATTCCTTATGAATCAATAGGTCAATGTCACATATAAGCAAAGCATTTACTTTTACATTGTCTGGTTCTACTTTAAAAGGTTAAAAGACATGGCTTTAGTAATATAAATCAAATTAAACATGATAGATCAGAAGCCTGGCTATGCAAGTTCATCCAAATGCATGCACAATCCTGATTGACATTGAAATCATGTGAGTTCAGGATTAATCAATGCATGAAGACTACAAAAGTCAATGCATGCACAATTTTTACTAAAGAAACAAAAATAGTACCCAAACTCATCAAAAGCAGGATATCAAAAAGTAATGCATGCACGGCAAACAGAAGATGAAAATAAGAACTTTAAACTGCATAAATATGAAATTTCCACCTAAATTATACCAAAAAAATAATTAGGTCATAAAAGAATTCTTGTACCATTTCCAGTCTGCTGCCTATACATCCACAGTATACCCCTGTTCACAACAAGAAGGGAGGAGGAAAAGTGCTTCTTAGGCATAACAAGATCACAGAGGAGCATTGCACAATATTTTGACTTAAATAAATGAATCCCAAAATGGAAAGAAATGAATGCCTAAAAGTTGGAAAACTGCAAATAAAGAAGCACCAAATCGTACTTGGATGCTTCCTCATAACTAAAGAATTTGACTGCTGAATTTGGAACGATTCGAGCGCAATTAGTGCCATTGCCTTTAAACATTCCTCTAAGACCCTCAGTTCTCCATATATATTTCAAACCCTGAATAGTACCATTGTATTTTATACTGTGTGGATTTTGAACCTGCATATTGCGAAGGCAAAACCTCTAGTTCAGCATGGGTGCATCATAAATATAGCCAAAAATTACTGCATTGTCCCCAACGTCCATCTTTACATTTTTTCCAACATTCTCCATCCAAATGAACCCTATATATGCAAGGGCCACACTTATTATAGATACAGAAACTCAAAACATGATGGAATTGCACATGCACATCTGCCAGAGAGAGAAGCATGTCTACTTGGTGTCTAACCTCGGCAAAATATTCCTCGCGTATGCAATTGCTAAGTGAAAAATGAGGCCATGTGATTTTCACTGTAAATAAATAATTAATAAAAGTACCTGGAGCAGAATCTTTAATCTTTCTAGGGGAGCAACAGCAGTACGTGACCTGAAATATATAGTGGATATCATAAATTAGTATAACGAACTATCACATGTAGTGGAAATTCAACAGGTAATGCATAGAACAACAGAGTTCACACATCACATATGTAATTTGGCCCACACCAACTTGACCATATCTGTTATGAAATATTTCTTAACTAAAAACATAAAAGCAATGGCAAACCTACACCCTAGTTTGGAAGCACACCCAGCCACACATGACACAACAATGACGAAAATGAAATAGATTGTCAACTACAGTGCTTGGAAAGTTCATGGTTGCTAAAATTATTTAAACCGAGAAACAAATCATATTGAAATAAATTTAAGTATCTGATATCGATTTTTGCTAGAATTCAATTCAATTCTTGGACACGATCAATTCCAGACAGGGCCAACAACGAATGAACTAAACTGATACCCTAACTCCCTATTAGACAATGTTTTCCTTCACCAAACCTTGAGTGAACAGCCAAAGGTATCGGTAAAACGTTGTGCGGCACAGTATAAATTAAAGCCACCACTTTAATATATCAGAGAAAAAACTATCATTTTTTCTAGACAAAAAAAACACGAAAAATAGATCAAATAAAAAAACGAAAAAAAAAAAGAACATACACGCCACCGGCAACGCCACCAGCAATCAAAGACTTGCAGACACTAAAAATAGCGTGACTGGGCGCTTTAATTTCTTCTCTAGCCAGCTTGGCTTCCTCAGCCAGATTAACGATCGTGGATACACTCGTCTTCACATCCTCAGATGTCATCGCCGGAACCCTAGCTTTTAAAAAAGAATGCCGGCTTTGTTTTATACTGTTGCGGTGTGGCCACTCAAGTCAGTTGAGATGCGAATTGGCATTTGTAATGAGGAAAGGAGAAGAGGGGGGCTGACGTGTAATTGTTGTTAAGAGAGGATTATTATTATTATAAATAATAATAATTTATTTAATAAAAGTGGCAGGTGAGTTTAATTAATTACGTTTCCGTTTATAGTTACACTAATCGTTTTTGTTTTTGTTTTTGTTCTATGTATTATGTTTAATCACTGCAAATTTTGTCATTAATTATATTTAAAACTACTTAATTGAGAGACTATTCTTTGACCAAATTATACTTTTATACATTAAAAGAATATTAATTAACCTCTTAAACCCTTAATTTCATAATAAGGGGAACTTATTTAATGTTTATCTTTTTTAAAATTATTGTTTGGGAATTGATTCTATATTCAATTTGTATGAATATTTTGACATTTTTTTCCAACTCAGAAAATAACCTTTTGTTTAGTTTAATTTTAATATCGTTATATACAATTAAAAATATAAAATTATCTTTTTATATTTTATTTTAAATTACATCTATTTTTTTATCTAAGCTATATATATATATATATATATATGTTTTATTTTAAATTAAATATTAAATTTCATTTATTTTCTTGCATGTAAATATTTATTAAAATCGAAATACAAATAAATTAACTTGAAATCTGTACTAAAATATTTAATTAATTGATAAAAATTTTAGATATTTGGGATTAGAAATATATATTATGTGAAAAATTAAAAAAACTAAAGATTAAACAACGAAAACAAGTATATATTTGTAAGATTACGGGGAGGCAAGAGGCAGAAGATTGAGGTCCACAAGTTCCTGGAATTGTCACCACCATACACGCTTTCTACTCCTGAAAACTTGCATTTGTAAAGTGGAAACGCCTCTTCAGGATGTGAAGGTGCATCTCTTTCATCTCCACTTATTTCCCACTCCCACAGCCTTAACCAACATTTTATCACCATCCGTTTTTCTTTTATGCATGAAACTTTTTTCAGACTCAAGAATCACGTTAACAGAGAGGGAAGAAGAAGGCAATAAAACCCAGTTATGGCTAGGATCTGTTGCTTCAGAAGAAGGATTGTTCCTGGCCCTTGAGAATTGACTTGGGTATTTTCAGATTCTTGTTCTGAAAAATTATTCAGCTTGCGACTTTTAAGTGGGCGAAATGGGTTGATAGGGACTGGACTGTCCTTTTTTTTCTTTTTTTTAAAGACTTCATGGTTTTTTCATTAATAGATCTTTGAAGTATGTTGAAGTTACCCACTGCTATTCGTATATCATTATTCTCTCTAAGGCACTTGGAGAAAAGTTCTCAAAAGCAGGCGACAGATGAAGCATTAGTATCGTTGATTTCTATTACATGATGATGATGCCATCAATATATATGACAATTAGAAAGCAGTTTACTGTAGTAGTTGGCCACTCGTCCAATCCCATTCCAATTCCCTAAAGTTTGATAAGAACTGGAAGTAACTAAAGCCAAAACACAACACCAACGTGCAGGCATTGGTGGGTGGCCTCTTTGTCATACGTACCTGCGTTTATTATATATATATATATATATATATATATATATATATGAAATGATAAAGTTGTTTAATTACTTTGCTAAAACTTAAAGAAAACGTCGATTGTCATTTAAAACTACCAACTACAAGATCATGCCCAATGCTATTGCCCCACGTGTGCTTCCACTCTTGCTCATCAAACCATGTTTGATGATCTGCTCTTTATAACAATTTCAACTGACGTATCATTTTGTCATGTATTGATGTAAATTTTGGACTCATATATAAATGTATACTGTCTTCATATGAAGCTCAAAAAAGGAAACAAGGAACGGTTGTCTATATATGGAGACAGCAAGGAAGAGGGAAGAAGAAGGTGGTGGAATTGTATGGGATTGTGGGAGTCCCTTATACGATTCATATGAAATAGCATCAGTCGGTCATATGATCGAGAGGAATACGATGGTTTTGCCATATTATTGTGGATCAAAAAGGATAGTTTTCAGGGCAGAATTTTCAAGAGAAGCAAAGGGTGTCATGATCAAGAACAGGAAAAGGTTTCAGGGAGAAGGAAAATTGTCAAGAATATTGAATTACTTGTGGAAAAGGATAAGGAACAAGCAAAGAAATGAGAAAAGCTAAAAGATGAGCAGCAGCAGCCGAAAAGGTTTGCCAATATAATCTTCCTTGCTCGAGTTTATGGTAATTTTAACATTAAATTTGTATTAAATTCTTCAAAATTTATATTAAATATTTTTTATAAATATTTAAAAGTCCAGCCCAAGTGATCAATCTGGTCAAGTTTCCACGTTTTTACAGCCCATCTGAAGCAGTCCATTATAGTATTTTTCTCGTAAAAGAAAATGGGGATTTTCTCCATATTATAAGGGAATATTCCACCAACGGTCAACTTATTGAATCTCCAACAATGTGATTTTGAATTTGAAAAAAAACCAACCGTTGCGCTCCCTTTCACTTCCCCATTATAAACCCCTCTCTCTCCTTCACCAACGGCTACCTTCCTTTAACCTAAACCCAATCTTTCTTTTCTCTCAATCTCTCCTGATCAATCAATCAACGCCATGGCTGATACTGCAAATGCCTCAAAGAAACCAAGAAGTAAGAGAAACCCTTTAAAACAGAAGAACCCATCTACCAATGAGGCTAATATCATGGCTTCGAAACTCTCTGCAATCTCTCCTGTTCATGCTCCAGTTACGGATGTTGATCCTTCTAAAGAAAACCACGAGGCCCTCTCTCAACCTCGTTCATCACCCAAGAAACCTAAGGCGAAAGCGGCCTCTAAAGCCAGGCAAACCAAACAATCAAAGCAATCTTCTTCCACTGTTACTATGACTTCCTTTGAGAAAGAAATGCAAGAAATGCAAGAGATGCTTCAAAAACTGAAGCTTGAAAAGGAAAAGACCGAGGAGCTTCTGAAAGAGAAAGATGAGATCTTGAAAGCAAAAGAAGAAGAGCTTGAAACTAAAGGCAAAGAACAATTGAAGCTGCAGAGGGAATTAAAGAAGTTGCAGGTTTTTAAGGAATTTAAACCCAACATGGTAAGTTTTTCTTCTTGGTTTGTGCTTCTGCTGTTTCTTGATGCATTTGTTTTAATTCTTTAATTTTTTCTGTTTCCATGAAAAAATTACCGATTCGATTATCGATCTGAACAATCTTTTTCCCTAATTGATCTTTGTGCAGAGTTTCCCTCTTGTTCAAGATGAGCAAGACAAGAAAAAGAAGAAGGGGGGCCGTGAAAACAAAAGGCCATCTCCACCCTACATCCTGTGGTGCAAAGATCAATGGAATGAGGTACAGGAAAATTGGATTTTTCGACATTCTTCTACCACGTTGGCTATATCTTGTGGGGATTTTGATGTGTAGGTCAAGAAAGAGAACCCGAATGCAGAATTCAAAGAGATCTCAAATATTTTAGGGGCAAAATGGAAGAATGTCAGTGCAGAGGAAAAGAAACCTTACGAGGAGAAGTATCAGACTGAAAAAGAAGCCTATTTGCAGGTGATTAAAAAGGAGAAAAGAGAAAGTGAAGCAATGAAGCTACTGGAAGAAGAACAAAAGCAAAAGACAGCTATGGATTTGCTTGAGCAATTCCTTCAGTTCAAGCAAGAAGCAGAGAAGGAAGACGAGAAGAAGAAGAAGAAGAAGTAAATCTCATCTTCCCCTCTATTTCTTTACTTTCTTCTTCACCATGTTTAGAATTGCTCTAACAAGTTGTTTCTTCTTTTGCATTTTGTTAAATTCAGGAAGGAAAAGGATCCATTGAAACCGAAACATCCCCTGACAGCTTTTTTCCTGTTCTCTAATGAAAGAAGGGCTGCTCTTCTTGCTGAGAACAAGAACATTCGGGAGGTGGCAAAGATTTCTGGTGAGGAATGGAGGAACATGACAGAAGAACAGAAGGCGCCTTATGAAGAGGTTTATTCCGCAACCAAATATATTGCAGGCATTGGTCCCTTTTTTCTCAAATTAGTTGCTTATCGGTTCTTTGTTTGAAACTCGCAGACGGCTAAGAAGAATAAGGAGAAGTTTATGCAAGAAATGGAGGCTTACAAGCAGAAAAAGGATGAAGAAACTATGAATCTTATAAGGGAAGAAGAAGAGCTCCTCAAGCTTCAGAAACAGGAAGCCTTACAGCTGCTCAAGAAGAAGGAGAAAACAGAAAACATAATCAAGGTTCGGACTTGTTATCTTTTTTTTATTTGTTATGGTGGAAGGCGATCAAGTTTTCCCATGATTTTCTTCCGCTCTGGTTAATTATAGTGTGTCTCAACGCGCAGAAAACTAAAGAGGCCCGCCAGAAGAAGAAGCAGCAACAGGATGTTGATCCAAACAAGCCCAAAAAGCCTGCATCTTCATTCCTTCTCTTCAGGTAAGAACCATTGCGATTTCAAGTTTACAATTCAATCAATTATTTGAAGGGAGTTTCTGAAATCATGTTTCTGCACTCTACAGCAAGGAAGCAAGGCAAAATTTAATGGAGGAGAGACCAGGAATCAACTACTCTACTCTTAATGCATTGATTTCTGTGAAATGGAAGGTATAAAATTTTCAAGTTTTTTCTACCTAGCCGCTTCCATTAAAACTAAAGGTGTCTGAGTTTTGAAATATGACCATGTGGGCCTATAGGAACTGGGTGAAGAAGAGAGGCAAATTTGGAATGGTAAAGCTGCTGAAGCCATGGAAGTGTACAAGAAGGAAATGGAAGAGTACAACGAAACTGCTTCTGAGGCTGTCGCTGCTAATTGACTTGGTGTAGATTGGCAAAGCTGTTGTTAACCTTGTTGATGTTCAAATCTAGTTGAACATCAAGTAACCTTGTTGGTGTAGATTGAGACCTGAATTAGTACGAGATCCTTTTTCTTTCTCTCTCTCTCTTTTGTACGTTGAATTAGCATGGAATCTGAACGAGGTATTGGAGTTGAAATCGTAAAATTCGCTAGAATCTCGATAAAATTTTAGGCAGGCCGTCCGCGCATACTGCACCTTGCCGAGCCGAGAAGCTTCCAATACTCGTACCACTACGGCGGCTACATTACAAACAACCAAGCAAAGGAAACATAATCCTTATCCATCATACTTAATTAATAAATAATAATTAATTAATTAATAATAATCTCGATTAAAACAATCAATAAAAAATATAAACAGAAAAAAATTAAAATTCATTTTAAGTTATTTATCATGTATTTTATTGAAGATATGAATCAAAAAATTATAACATCCATTTAAAGGATCATTTCTATTTTTGATGTAAAAAATTTTTAAAATTCTTTCTTTAGTGTAAAGAAAAATTAAATTCTTAATTTGCTGTGTTATATGGGTTGACCGTCACTTTAACTAACAGCGGTAAAATAATGAACCACATAGCATTACCTCGTAAAAAAAATAAAAAAAAATATAGCACATCCCATCCTTTAACAATAATAAATAATAATAATAATAATAATAATAATAATAATATTATTATTATTATTATTATTATTATATTAATATTAATATTATATTAATATTAATAGTAAAATTATTTGTTACACCCGCATTAGAGACTATAGAATTTATACATTTATATGTGTGTATGCATAATTGAATGGTAGGATTGAATGAGTGTATGTTATATGTATGAATGATGATGAATGTATATTGATGGTTTTGCATTCGTGGTTATATGTGTTACTATGAATTGGAATGCGTGTATCTATGTGTTTGGTTGTATGTTGTTGCCTTATTTATATGAGGTTTAGGTATGTGTTTGAAATGTGTTAGGATCAGAACGGATGATTGTAACAGGTACCAGGGAGAGTAGGGGCGCCAATAGGTATATTATTGGAGTTTAGGGAGTGGTACGGGCGTACGACATAGCCGTATGATCGTACGAGACAGGGGAACTACAGGGATTTTGGGTCCTGAAGGGCGTACGGGCGTACCAAAGGGTGGTACGGCCGGACGCCAACGCGCAGGAATTTGGGTTTGTCAGGAAACTCGAGGACGTAGGGGCATACCAAGTTCCGTACGGCCGTACGCGACTTAAGTTTGACTTTTTAAGGGTTATGACTGATCGTTTTTCCTTAGCTTCTTCCCTTTTTCTTTAGTTAAAACCCTTCCTAAACCCTGCTAAATATTCCACCTAGCGTACCTAAGTCTTCTGAACATACGAGAACAAGGAATAGAAGCTAGAGTCTAGTAGAGACCGGATTACAAGCTTGCACCAGAAGTAGCTTGATTGTCAGGATTGTGCTAGCTTTATGTCTTTTGCCACCTTTGGCTTATTTCTGTTGCCTTAAGACTTGAACCAAGTCTAGGCTTGTATTTCCATTTCGAATCCTATTCCTTAATGTGTGCTATGTGGATGCGTATTGTTCTGATGCTTGGATTGATGTTTCCTTTGTTTGATGATATGGTGAATGGTCCAAGCTTTCATGTATACGATGAATTATCTGTAATGACATGCTAACATGCATGGCGATGAACGATGAAGGGAGAAAGAGAGAAAAGAAAGTGAGAAATGAGGGCAGAGCTCAGCTCTGAGCATACTGGGTCAATAAATGATGATGATATTCCTTCGGGAATCATTAGATATATGACCTCCCGAGAAGGGAGATGAGTCTCGAGACCTACAGTAGGGTTTGAGTGCAGAGCACTCTACAGTTATATGGCCTCCTATAGGAGATGAGTACCGGTACCTATCGAGACCTAGTATGTACGAAAGGAATGTGCACAATTACAGGAAAATAAGAGTGAATGAGGGAAAGAAGGATGAGGGAGATTGCCAGGAGTAATTGCATTTGCATTGCATAAAATGCTAAGTCCCAATGTCCTGATATGATGTGTAGGATGAATTGTTATATGATGCATGACTGTTTATATATGTTACTAGCACCACTGAGTTTATCTCAGCATTTATCATTTTATGAACGTAGGTTCAGAGCCATCGGGTGAGGGTGCAGAGAAAGAATAGAGGTCGTTAGCTGAGACAGACGGATCTCGATTTAGTACGGGACTTCTGAGGCATACTTCGACTTCTTTTTGGATGTGTAGCTAGTGTGGCAGTAGTTATGTAATAATTGTATAGCTTTTGGTAGTATTATGTACGCACTCACTTATGTGTAAGAATCATATCAGGTGTTATATATATATATATATATCTCACAGAATTGCCTGTTAATGTTGGCTTGAGTGTATGTTGAATTTATCCAGGGTTATTTGCATATTGCGATGTTTCGTCACACTATCACCATTAAGCTTAGAGACGTGTTCCCATACGACGTCTTTATGATGCATCCTTTGTGGCATAGGTATCGGTCTTCTTCTGGGGGCCGCTATCTGTGCTACTGGAGCATGTCCTCCTGGGTACGGATCGGGTGTGACATTATTAACTATTTATTTTAAATATTTTAATGTTTAAAATATTATGTTATTATTGTTAATGATAATTGTTATTATATTAACAATAATATAATAATATTATTATTATATTCGTATTGTTAATAATAATAATATTAAAAATAGTTACATATTAATTACTATTATTAACAACATAAATACTATTAATATAATATAATTTTAAATAGTATATTATTATTATTATTAAAATTATTAAACATCTATTTTATAATTATCAAAATATCTATTTCATAAATTATTATAATAAATATAAAATTATAATAATATAATATTTTAAAATATATTATATTAGTAGTATTTATATTAATAATAATAATAATATTATTATTATTATTATTATGAATAATCATCTATTAATTATTATTATTATCATTAATTTTTGTCATGTAATATCACATGGCTCATCATTTTAATGTGACTCATTATTTTACCATATTATCTGATCATCAGTTAAAGTGACGGTCAATACATACATCAAATTGAAATTTTATTTTTTCTTTACATCAAAAATAGAATTTTAAAATTTTTTTACTCAATAGAAATAGAAATTGTGAAAAGAGTGAAGGAGGGGGTACTGACGTAATTTTGGTTATATTTGTAACCGTATAACTCCTCGTCAACTCCATCATAATCATCGACCGATGCACTCTCACACTAACAATATATAAATATATAAAAGGACGGATGAATATATTCCTCTCTCTGTCTCCGTTACTCCACCTTTCCACACCTCCCTTAGTTCCGATTCTCCTTCCAAACAACATCTCAGAAATATTATACACTAACTCGCTTATCACTTGTATTTGCATTGTTATCTAAACTACTTCCGTTAATGGCCAATCCTCCAGAACCTGATCCTTTCTTTCACTCTTCTTCAAGTCGCGAGGTCGACGCCGGTGCTGTTTTCGTCCTCGAATCCAAAGGTATTTACTATACTACATAACAAGTTATATTCTCCAGGCTTCCTTCCTCCCCTTATATATGTAGCTATACATTGTATTCTACGTTACTGGTAAGATCATGATTCTTTTATTCTGAAACTGAAAGGCGAGTGGTGGCACGCTGGTTTCCACTTGACGACTGCAATAGTAGGGCCTACAATTCTTACGTTACCTTACGCCTTCAGAGGGTTAGGTTGGGGGCTGGGATTCGTATGCTTAACGGTTATGGGAGTCGTGACCTTTTACTCTTACTTTCTTATGTCGAAAGTCCTCGACCACTGCGAGAAAGCCGGTCGCCGTCACATTCGCTTCCGTGAGTTAGCGGCCGACGTTTTAGGTAACAACTTCGAATCGCATCTTCATTCCATTTCATGAAATCTAAATGAAATTTTGGATTCTTTAGCCGATCTTTTTGCTATTGATCGGCGTTCTTTTTGGGGGACTTCCGACTCTCCTGCTTATGTTAGCATGCTTTATATTGTCCACGTGGAGGCTTTCCGCTTTTTCTGTACCATTTTTATTTATTTGCTTTCTCCTTGGAAGGGGTGCTCTTGTTAGCCATTCCATTTATTTTTGTATCTATGGCAGCATGGCTGCAATGTTGATGGAACATGTTTAATTTTTAATAATAAATATATTTAAATAAACATATTTTAAAAAATAATAAAAACATAAATCACCCCATTATGCGCATTAATTGGTTTGATTTGAATACTTGTGGGAGGTTTTTTTCCCTATTTATACCCTTTTAACTTTGTGGTTGGAATCAACCATATATGCAGAGATTAGTGGGTCGATAGCTATTTGTACTGGGGTCTCATTTAAGCAGTAGCTTCTACCCTTCGAATTTATGGTGGATGGTATGTGATTAGGACTTGGTCTTGTCTCCACTGAAATTCATTGGAATAATGAAATCTATTTACTCACTAGACGGAATGCTTATCCTCTTTCTAAAAGATATGTCACGGATAGAATTATTATACTCTTTTCAAAAGATACTCGATGTGCAACCCTCCCCTTATAAACCTAAGATCTTTTCTATATATTTCTGATGTCAGATATTTTTATCTCCGTTATCTTTTGGTTTAATGATACCAGCAATTACAAGAAAATAATTCCTTGTTTTACGGTTTGCATTGTAATTTAGTGTATTGATGGCTTTTTGGATAAGTGATAATGATGAAAAGAATTCATTCTTTTCTGCTATGGTAAATTATCAGTAGTGCTGGTTTCTTACTGCGTTGGAGTTGTTTGTTTGCTTACCAAACAGAGCTAGCTTTCTATTGTTTCCATACAGGATCTGGGTGGATGTTTTATTTTGTCATATTCATTCAAACAGCCATCAACACTGGAGTTAGTATAGGAGCTATTTTGCTTGCCGGGGAATGCCTTCAGGTACGGTTAAAAAGTCCTTCTAAACGAGCTACATGATTCTTAAGTTTTATGAGGATAAGAATATGTTCAATATCTTAATTCTGTAATTTTGTCTGAACATGGCGTGATATTGCCGTCACGCAACGCATAGTCAATGGTTAGCCACATCATAAGTGGGAAACTACTCATAAGAAGAATTATTTATAATTTTTTCTAATTCATCAAATCAATAAGAACGGAATCTTTGAATTCTAAAATGTAATATATCTCAAAGTCATATAGCCACTTGCATGCTTAAAGTCTCATAGAAATCATTAAATCACCCACGATGTGAATCCTATTATAGGAACTACAGCCAAAAGTGTGTTCCAAGTATTGGAAGAACACAATCAAATAGAACTCCCAGATGCAGAAAATTTCAAAATCAAAAGAATGTTTATCTAATCTGGTATAATCTACCAAGCAAACAAGAAACGATCACGCTAACAGATTTTTTTTCTGGTGAATTTTTTATAGGCTCTCTAAAAGTTCAAACTGAAATATAAATGCTAGAATTTTCAATTTCTATGCTAGACTAATTGGTTTCGATTCTTTTTGGCTTCAAAAGATTATGTACTCCAACATATATCCCAACGGATCCCTTAAATTGTTCGAGTTCATAGCAATGGTGACAGCAGTAATGGTACTTCTCTCTCAGCTTCCAACCTTTCACTCCCTCAGACACCTGAACATGGCTTCATTACTTCTCAGTTTGGGCTACACTTTTCTTGTCGTCGGTGCCTGCATCCATGCAGGTAACACATTTGATAAAACTGCGCTCAGTATTTATTTCTGAACGTTTGATAAGACTATGCTGAATACTCTCGAACAATTTTTCATGCTATGATAGGTAATTTTTCTCATAGGACTAGAATGAATTCATTAATTCTGATAATTTAAACAATTTCTGTTTGTTACGTATGCAGGTCTCTCAAAAAATGCCCCGCCAAGGAATTATTCACTGGAATCTTCCGAGTCTGCAAGGGTCTTTAGCGCCTTCACTTCCATCTCCATAATAGCTGCTATTTTCGGGAATGGGATACTGCCTGAAATACAAGTATTTTATATCTCATTTTTGTTTCTGGAAACTTGGAATTTGTTCGAAGATTACAATTTTTTTCTAATCAATGCTAAATGGAAGAATGCGTCTTTTGAATAGGCAAGATGCAATAAACTCTGTTATGAATTCAGTTTGTGCTGACCATCAGTTCTGTTTGGAAACGCACACAGGCAACATTGGCTCCCCCTACTACTGGCAAGATGGTAAAAGGCCTCTTCATGTGTTATAGCGTTATTCTGGTTACTTTCTACTCTGCGGCAGTTTCCGGGTACTGTGTGTTTGGAAACAAATCTAACTCGAACATTCTCAAAAGCCTACTGCCAGATGAGGGACCTGCCCTGGCTCCAACATGGGTTCTTGGCCTTGGTGTCATCTTTGTTCTACTTCAGCTCTTTGCCATTGGCCTGGTAAATTTGCAAATTCACCTGTCAACTATTATTCTCAAAAGTCTGACAATGAATGGCCAATGAAAATCAACCTCGAATAAGGCTTCACTGATCCTTTTTTTTCATGGTAATCCAATATATCACAGGTATATTCCCAAGTAGCTTACGAGATCATGGAAAAAAATTCTGCTGATGTGAACCAAGGAATGTTCTCCAAAAGGAACCTCATTCCTAGGTTAATTCTACGGACTGTTTATGTGATCCTCTGCGGATTTATGGCAGCCATGCTTCCATTCTTTGGAGACATAAATGGTGTCGTAGGAGCTATAGGCTTCATCCCACTAGACTTTGTCCTACCAATGCTTCTCTACAACATGACTTACAAACCTCGGAAATCATCTTTCACCTATTGGATCAACATTTCCATCATAACCGTCTTTACAGGAGCAGGAGTAATGGGAGCATTCTCGTCTATAAGAAAACTGGTTCTTGATGCCAACAAGTTTAAGCTCTTTAGCAGTGATGTGGTCGATTAAACCTATACATAGTAAGGTAAGTGCAGTCCTTCCTGTTCTGAAATGGCTGATAAATTCCAAGCGAATTGTGCAGCCATATGTCATGAAGGAAAGTTTTTGTAATCATGAATAGACAGATCAACAGAAGAAACAATTGGTGGTCTAGTGCAGGAAGTCAAGAATTCAACCGATCATTCCTCCATCCTCCTCCAAATATTTCTGATGGAGCAGAAATATGCCAAGTTGTACATCATTTTTCACAAGATGATGCATAAATTCTGGAAGTGTAAAGTTTGGATGTAGAAACTTCCAGTATGTTATAACTCTGTTATGGCTTACTGACTGTTTGCATAACTTGCAGGAATGAGTGAAATCAAGTCAAATCTGTCCGAGTTTCGATTCGAAATTATAAAAACAAAAACCAATAGTCATTAAAGGTGTCAGTCTTGCATATCGTTTACATGTTACCGCAAATTCAATTCGACTTTATTTAGTTGAAACCACGTAAGCCACTTTGGATCATTAAAACCACTAACTTCCCTCACACGTAACAAGTTCATGGATCAATCATCGACCAACACAAAGCCCATTAGTCCGCAATCAAATTAATTACGATAATCCCAAAATCTTATGAAGTACGTTTAGTTTTGTTGACTTTTTCCAGCCATGGATGCAAATTGGAGGCCCTGTTAAAGAGACATGTTGCAGGCATAGATATGTGGATATTATAAGAAATTGCTATAATGGAATATATGGGTATGATTAGCTTTTCTTTTTCTTTTTTAAGTTTATAATCAATCATGGCACTCTTAAAATATGAATTAAAACCCTAAATTGGATAAAAATAATTATATTAGAAATTTAATTTTAGAAAATGAAGAAATAGAATTAAAAAAATTTATATACATACAAAAATCAAAAAAAGAAAAGCTAGAAAAAAGAATGCCGACTATCCCCATACCCCTCAATAAATGCAGAGACTAGAGTAAATGAAAAATGAAGAAATTTAACGGCCCAGATGGTCTTGCCGTGAACTCTGCGAATGCTTCCTTCCTTTGAGTCATAACTAACGCCTTCATCATATTATACCTACCTCTTCCCTTTTTTCCATACCAATCCCTTCTTTCTCCTCTCAATCTTGCCATGGCAATGAACATTCAGAAGCCCAGAACCAAGAGTACCCATCAGAACCTAAACCCTAAACAAGAACGACCACTGCCCAATAGCAATTATCGTTGGGATTGTGATAGCAATCTTTACGATTCTTTTGAGCTTAAATCTTTTGAACGTCAACTTTCCTCTGCTATACATTCAAGAACCTTCTCCATGCCTCATTTGCATGACGCAGGAGTTCTGGAGACTAAGACGACAGCGGCGGCGGTTGCTCATCCTCCCCTTGTATCCAAAAAACCCTCAAAGATTTCCAGGTCATTTAATAAGTTCATCAAGTCCGTGTTCAAGTCGAAACATCACCATACAAGCTTGTTTCGTGACAAGAATCGACCAGGCGATGAATACGGCGTCGTTTATGACAAGTCTGGTGCTCTCACTACTATACCTGAGGTTCCTGAGATTGATTTTAATGGGTTTTCGCCGGAGATTAATTCTTTGGTGAGGAGAGGCGGATCGGAAAGGTTCACGGAGACTTCCATGGTGGGTATTTCATGTGCTCATTAGGGTTATATATATAGAATTGTATTTAAAAAAAAAAAGATTTTGTTAAATCTCGATAGATATTATATGTTCATATTGTCCAAACTTGACGTTTTTCCCTGGAAGGATGTAAACATTAATTATGTTAAGGCGTCGGTTATGTTGAAAGATTTTGTAAATTATCTAATACAACCCGATTCATATTTTCATAAATCTATTCAATCATTTAATATATTAAATTCCATGATTATTATTTGTATCCACTGGGTTTTTTTTTTTATTTCATGTCCGCATCTCCTCACCGCAGCCTATCATATACATATGAAAGGAAAATATAAGGAATCCTTTCCGTTTCGATTTTAATAATTCAAATTCAAAAATACATATTATTTTTTAAAATTTACATCAAGATAAGTATTACTTTTTTAATTTTAATTGAAAGATAAATATTATTTTTGAAAATTTATATAAAGATAAATATTACTTTTAAAATTTTTTTAAAAAATACATATAAAGATTAATCTAATAAATAAAATAATAAAATTAATTTTTTAAATATATATCTTATTAAATTTGAAAAATGGATACTTTAATATTAATTAACATAATATTAAATGATTATATCACTATTAAAATTAATAAATTAAAAATATAAATTAATTTGATAATAAATACTACTTATTTTATTTATATTTATTAGTTAATAAATTTTATTCAAAGTTAAAAACTACTCATTTTATTCAAATATAAATACTACTCATTTTATTTTTATTTATTAAAATTATTAATTTTATTTATATTTATTAACTATTAAATTTTATTTAAAGATAAATACTACTAATTTATCATTAATTACTTTTTTAAAATTTAATAAAAATAAGTATAAAAATTAATCTAATAAATATAAATAATAAAATATATTTTTATTTAATATAAATTACTGTACAAAATAAATTTATGAATTGTAATTAGTATATTATTTTATATTAATTATGATTAGCATATTATTAAATTAAATTATATTATATTTTACGTAATTATCTTATTAAATTTAAAAAATGGACAGTTTAATATTAATTAACCTAATATTAAATTATATTATATTTTACATAATTATTTTATTAAATTTAAAAAATAAATGTCTTAATATTAATTAGCATAATATTAAATTATATTATATTTTATGTAATTATCTTATTAAAATTATAAAATGGATGTCTTAATATTAATTAATATAATATTAAATAATTATATGACTATTAATATAACATTAAATAATTATAAACTACTCATTTTATTTATATTTATTAGTGATTAAATTTTATTCAAAGTTAAATACTACTTATTTGTATGCAAATATAAACACTACTCATTTTATTTCTATTTATTAAAAATTACTAATTTTATTTATATTTATTAATTATTAAATTTTATTTAAA
>CANYBF011295540.1:0-13323 GCA_948192965.1 Dalechampia spathulata | reverse complement strand
CTTAGTTCTTTTAATTGCTTTGGAAGAAGAATTAAACTAACTGAATGAGTATGGAAATATCTAATTTTAATTACCTAGACATAGGAATTAACCTAATTGGAAAGCTTAAGTGTGGTTTTTGATTTTATCACTAGAATGGATTTAATGGTCACAAAAGTAGTCTATTTATCTATGTTCAGTAGGTATTAATTTTATGAAAGGGAAGTTCTTACATATAAACATTGCTTTGAGATCTTAACTGGATTCATTAATGAACTAGTTTGACTTTAGTTTCATATATTCATCCCTAACATTAAATGTATTAGATGTAAATTATCCATAGCTTTTAAAATACAACTAGTTTAATAGATTTGAATCAAGACTTCAGCTTATTATCACCTAAATAATTAATGAAATTAATGTCTAGTACTTGATTATCATCGATCCCAGAGAACGATACCCTTATACTATAGTTGCAACTCGTATTCTTACGATGACATAATTACATTAATAAGGATTACAAATTTAAAGCTTATTGAATTCTATAAATGTGAAAATTACTTCATTTATACACTAACAAACACACATGACATATTTCTAGTATAATTAATATCATCAAAAGATCTAATTATTTATAAAAGATATAACTCTTCATGATTATTATGAGCCAATTCAATCATATAATCTTAATGTTCATTTATAATATTACGAGTCAAATCAATAAACTGATTATGAAATGACTCATATTTAATATCTAATAAATTATGATATTATTATCTATGAATATTTATGATTAGATCTTTAATTTTTCAATTTTAATTTAATTATTAAAATTCCTCTAACATGATTCAGTATATTAGAGAATCTTAATGTAGATGAAAATTTGTAATGAACAAAGAATATGTATATTAAGACGAAACTAGAATACAATTATCCTGAGTAGACATGGTTTGAAGAGCATATGTAACATCCCTAATCAATAAGTAGGAAATGATATATTTGGAGCAATATTAGCCATTGAATCCGTTGCTCTATTTCCTTTGCTCATTTTTTCTTATTTAAAGAACAATATTTTGTTAGTATTAAGGTTTAGTTGGTGTTTAGCATGGATTTGAGAGATGAGGTTACTGGCATGCTAGAGGATTAAATCCTTAATAAATGCATCTTAATGACTGTGAATTCTGAAGCTCCTTTTGATAGTTTGCCTGAACGTGTAAATGGCTTAATTAGAAGTGTAAATAGCCTGATTAAAGCTTAAGGAATAATGATGAAATAATGAAAATAGGCTAGGAAAAGGAAGAAATTAAGATAAATATAAAGGAAAGTTGTTGTTTATAACTAATAACAAATAAGGTTTGCATACTTCACGTAAAAAAATTGAAAATGAAGAAAGCTTGAAGTAATGTAAATGAATGAAAGAAAAATTTTATTAAAGTAGAAAGAATTTGTGTTCTTCTTTTTGATTTACCTGAAAATTATTGATGATTGATAATGCCCCTTCTCCTTTTTTCCTTTCCATTTTATTTGAACTATCTTGAGGAAACTATCATTGCACTCTGAATATTTGCTGCCTATGTCTGCTGTAACCATACCTTTAATAATTATCCTATTAATTGTTCCTTGGATGACTAAACAAAATAGCCAAATTTGACCATAATTAGTATGTAACCAATCATAATCAATTATTTAACTAATCATAGTTAATTAACTAGATAATCAAAATTAATTAATTAGCTTAATTATGGTTCTAAACAATTTAAACTATTTGAATTAATTAACTAGGCCCAACAATTGCCCCCCGCGTATGAATGGTTTGGTCTAGAATGAGCCATTACATATGAACCTCTTTTGCTTTTATACTTCCAAACCTTAAGTCTTCTTATGGAACAGTGGGAAACTATAAGCTTAAAGTGTAGTTTTCTTCCTTGGATCAGTGGTTTTAGCAAGTTGAAGATTTCCATATTAAAATCCTAGAAGAAGAAGCTTGGAGAGAAAATAAACCACCTGTGAGGCCTAGTTCCTTGACCAACCCTCTAATTCCTCAACATCCACATTCAATACCATAAACCCTTGCCATTCTCACTTCTTTCCTGTAACTATTCCATTCATTTCACCATTCCTCCCAAAATCAAGCACCAAACCTAAACCCTCTATTTTTATCACAATTGGCAACTGTCAACCCCAGTTATCATCCAACCACTAAACCATTGCTAAATCCTCCCTATAAAACTCTCACTGGACTCACTCCATCATCCATTCCTCAACGTGAAAACTCCTCTTCTGGCAGCAATTCAAGGAGCCTTGTTTGCTACGAGGTGTCGCTAGAGAACTCTACTTGTTGTTACTCTTCCTTAACATCGACTGCTTAACTTCACCACTTCTAATGGCAACCAATATTATTTTATTACCATAACCATGCTAGATGACCCCTTATTCATTACCTCCCATCATTCCATCATCTTGTAGTATTGACGTATCAAGCATAGGTAAATGATGATTTCATCATAATACCATTGGCCATTTACTCTTAATCAAACACCATATATCAGTGAGTAACTCGTACCTCCTATAAACTATCAAGTTGCATTTAGAAGTGTTGCATGTGGTTTCAGAATTACTTAGATTGATTTTTAGCTGATTTGTAGGATTACCTAGATTGATTTTCAATTGATTTAAAGGATAATGACTTGCTTTTATCTCTCTAATGTATGTGTTTTCTATGCTTTAATATGTGTAACATGATGAGTTTGTTCGGTTTGAGTAAAGCACTAAATGTCTGCTTAGATTTTTTCTATATGTTCTTTATCCCTTGTGTTGAATGGATATTTGTGTGCAAAAACTTGAGTCTTGAGTGCTTGCCAATCCCTGTTTAGATGTTTTCTGCAAAGTATCTATGAGCTAACTATTGTTCTATCACCATTTGATGTTTGTGAACTCAAATACTATAGATATCTATGTTATTAGCCCATAATCAATATGTCGATATGCCTAGGTAAGACATAGACCATGGTAAAGTTCCTTTAAAGATGGTAAGTATGCCTGAACTGTAGAACCATTTGTGTTCATCTGTTATTAGTGGTTATAAGAATTCATCCTAACAAAATAGAATGATTAGCGCTTCAATTTAGCAAAAAGGAATGCATAAATATTAGTTCCCCTATATAACTAGTTAGAACCTCTAGAGTACCAGCTACCTAACTATATAAGAAAACACCTAGAACTAGTGTTGCCCGCCTTACCACTAACTTAACATTAAACATAATATAGTGTAAGTTAAAGGACAAGAACATACATGTAATATGGCATTGATTTCTCATAAAATGATACAAAAGCACTAGAGCTTAAGCTATAAAATACCAGTAAAGCCATAAAAATGCTTTGGAAATATTTTGTCCAAAACTAGGACAAGATGTAAACTAAACCTTAATGCACATCATGTTGTATCGCATTCACACCTTTAAGAATTCTTATGTTACCATGCATAAGGCTTAACTTATTAGCAATTAAAGAGAAAAACAAGCAAAGCTAGAAAAACTTGGCCAACATTAAGTATTAATAACAATCACTAAAATAAACCACAAAAACATTAAGAAAAATAGCACAAGCTACACTAAGGTAAATAGGATAAGATACTTGAAGATTAACCTCAAAATAAGATGAAACAATAGATTACATGACTCACAACACTAAAATAATACATAATGGTAAGAGATTGAAGGGATGACTATGTGTACACACATCAAATAGGCCTCTACCACTTATGTATAAGTGTCAATGAAAGCTTATAACACTGATAAGTAAGCTAAATTTGATAACAAATTTCATGTATCAGCCTTAAGGACATCTTTAATCATAACTCAGTTAACCAAAAAAGCAACCATAAGACCATTCTTAATCAAAGTTCTAAAAACCAAACATTTCAAATCAACTAAGAATGAAAGGAACAGTGTCATAAACTTGTAATCATCTAGTCCTTCTAATTTTTGAAACAAGCACTGCAAACTTAGAAACTAGTAGGTAGTGGATTAATCTTGAACTAGAACAGAAATGACCAAAAATTAACCAATATCAAATACTAGTGACAACTACCCAATAAAATGCATAGAATACAAACTAACATGTGTTAAAACTATAGTGGAATGATACATCTTGCTATGTCTTTAAAACTCTGTGATTGCTCATTAGACCATCCCTTGACACCTAAATAGATAAAGTAATAGAGAGGTACCTTAGTCCAACACGGATGTTAAGCAAAATAAATAAATGCGCTAAAATCACATGCTATACTTAGAACTAAAACTACTACCTAGTTTTTGATTCTTAAGATGCAGAAATGAAACCATGCAAATACTTTATTACAAACCAGGACATAATAGTCTAACATCGAGCATATTTCCTAGGAACTAAAAACAACTAATATTAAGATTTTAATCCAAAAGGTTGCGGTACTTAGGACTATACTTTCCAAACATGAATGTAATGACCAAATAATCTCACAAAATTGAGAATGCTAGTAAAAAAGGCAAAACTAAAACAACAAGACAGAAACTATGGCATACTAAATTACTCCAATACTGTATATTAAACCACATACACAAGATAAACATAAGAGAATTAGTTAATTAGAATAACTAAGAAACATAAGCATCTGTTAAGGTAAAGCACTGATAATATGCTTTTAAGAATCAAGCTACAAAATAGCATATTTATGAATCCATGCAGAGGAACCAAAAATTATACGAATGAATAAGAAAATGCTGACATTAATTATAAGCCATACGTACTTTATGTTCACATAATGCACACTCATGATAGCTAACACTTCTTATACTTAAGAAAATAAAACCACATTACTATCACATGATTCAAATCAACTAAGAAAAGGGAAACCAGGGCCACAAGCACTAGACATGAAGAAAATACATTTCAATCTTAAATCAATTGATCTATATCACATGTGATAAAATACTGAAACATCAATATGCAAACTGATAAAACCTATAAATCTAAAATAGAAATAATTAAGAAAATATTGATATTTAATAAACAACTATTGCACATAAACCTTAATACTTAAACCAAAAATCTAATCATTCCAAATAAAGGCCCTATATCTAAAAAATAAAATAAAATAAAACAAAATAAGCACCAACCTCACAAGCTTATGATAAGCACACTTGATTTCAACAACGAACTAAAAATTACTGAAATGAAGTTCACTCCATAAATCAGTTGGATATTAGTATTCGAAAATAAGAATTTCTTTGATAAGACACCAAAATTTAATCACTAAATAAATTTGCTTAGGCTTAAAAACCTTAAAGCATGATGAGATCCTATGGAAGATAGAATCCTAAAAGTCAATAAAAATGTTCACACTTTAACAAACCTAACCTTAACTAAATCCTAAGGAAATAAAAAACAAACAGGACTGTAAACACTTTTAACATTTACTGAAACAACAAAAACCAATGGAAAACTTGAAACCAATACGTAACTAAACTTGAAGAACTCAAATTTTACATATTTAAAAGAGCATAAAAACATAAAATTTTAAAGAAATTGAAAACCAAACTATAAAAATTACACTCGTAGACACAAGTGAATAATTAAAACTTAAACTCAATGAAACAATCTCTAATTCAAAAAACTAAAGACTTAACTTTGATTATATTATTAGAAAATTAAAATCCAAATAGTCGGACATAAATCTTTTATCATTAAAGACCTTAAACTCAAATAAACCTTAAGAAACTTTAAAATTTAAAAGTGAAAGCTGACCTATTTAAATCTTAAAAGAACCTCAAAGACTAATTCAAAGTCAAGTAATATAAGATTCAAATACAAAAATAATAAAATTCAAATTCAAATACAACCAAATCTTTAAAGAAATTCAACCTTAAACATAAAGGCGCTAACATTAAAATCTAAAAAACCAAAATTTAAAGAATTTGAAAATAAATGGGGACTTTAGTAAACATAAGCATCTAAACATAATAACTAAATCCATTATAATCCTAAAACACAATTAAATAAAACATGAGGAACTCAAGTTTTAAAGTTTTAATAAAATATGAAAATATAAAATAAAATATAATCATAAGGAAATTGAAAATTGAAATATAAACAGTAAGTTTTTTGCAACAATGAAACTTTAAATAATTGAATAAAACTGAAAAAATAGAAAGGGAAATATTTACACATTAACAAACTTGACTTTGATCAAACTTTGGAGAAATTTAAAACACACATTCAACTAGAATTTAAGGAAACATAAAGCTAAGAAAATCAACGTAAAATGCAATTTTTTTAAGTTAAGTATCCTGATTGCCATGATCTTACCATTATGATTTGAGAGCGTGCCTCATACGTCATGTAATTCTCTTGTTCTATCTTACCATTTTTATGATGTTTTCTTTTAACCATGGTGTCCACTTCATCTCCTCCAACCAAGTCTATAGTTACTCTAGATCAACCTTAATTGAACATTAACCAACCTTTATAGTTACCTCATAGACTTATGGTGTAAAGCTAATATGTGATGGTGGAATAACAACTTGCTATGGCACTTGCTCTAGGCATCTAAATAAACTCTTTGAATTTTGAAGTAGTACCTACCTCCCATTAATCCTAAACAAGCAGATGCTTTTGAGGTATAATTCCAAGTCCTGCCATTACTTTGTTTAAGATTGTAATTCAAACTAAATGAACAAATATTATGATATGCAAACCATAAAATACCACCTCCTTATAGAATTTCCTCTACCTGACTCTCCACCTCCATCTAGAATCACTTTCTTATAAGTATGGATTCCATTTTTGCTTTTACACCTCTACTGTGTACTCGGTATGCATTACTCTTAACGTTATCCATTTAATATCTTAGAACAGACGAAGACTTTTTAACCCCATCTTACACAATTGATGACTGCAGGCTCAACATTGGTCCCTTCCCCTATTCTAAGAAATTCAACATCTATGTCCCTATGCAATTACCTCTCTTAAGGACATGTTTTAGTAAATGAATTCTATTAAAAAAACCTTAGTCATGCATGCGTCAAGAATGGCTAGAATGGATTTCCAGATTAAAGCCATGGTATGCCAATGACTGGATTAGAATGGGAATAATAAAGCTAGTGGACCTATCTATGCTTCCCATGGAGTTGGAGGAGGATTTAATAGAGGACTTCCTCCATTTATAAAATCCAAAAATTAACTCTTTCTTGTTCCCCCTTGGATACACTTCTATAACTCTTAAGAACATACTGATGATTACTAGTCTACCCCATTAAAAGGATGAATGTTTCACTTTGATTGATCTTGCTTCTCTGGTTTTGTTGAGTATAGTGGTGAAATCCACAAGGGAGACCTCATATTCCTCCATAATAAGATCCAGATTTTCCAAGAGTGCTCCACCCACTATTGAGGAGCACATTTACTTCTTATGGATTCTATTATGCAGGTATAGTTGCTTTAGATCATTATCTTCATCCATCTTTATTGTTTTGGTATCACTCATTCAATGTGCTTTTGTGACAGGTACCTCTTCTATCCAACCAATGGCAAGCCTAGTGTTGAATATCTAGACTTGGAACAAGCCTTAGTTACTAGTTTTGACTTTAATTTTGGCTCTATCTTTCTCAGGGCCCTATACCAAAATCTGAAGAAATGCTCCTCTAATCTCGATTGTGTGTACTTAAGCTATGTATGGTTTTTAGAGTTATGGGGGCATTCCTATTTTCCAGAGTTCAGCAGCTCTAGTTTCCAATTGATTGGCTCCATTGCTAAATTCTTGATGGAAAGGCATTATAGTATGGCCTCCTCAGAAATTTTTCTATTTTTCTACAACCTGAAGACGAGAACCATGGGACAACTATCCATTTTTGGGGAAACACTAGTGGTCCTACGCTGGTTGAGCTCTTTTTACTAAGATATGGATTCCTTCCTGGATATTAGGAAGAGAGTATCCTCTCTCTCACCAGAAATCGAGTGTTTCTTATAAATGGTGCAAATGCCTTCTTGCATTACCTTAATACTTCATATCGGGCTCTGTCTTTGTATCTTCCCTATCTTTGGAGTAGACAGTTTGAATTGAAGCAAACTGTTCCAATACTCAAACATCTCCACCTGCTGAACCATAAAGTAAATAGAGATAACTTCCAAACTCTAACTCTGAATCTCTAGCCTTTACAAAGTTATCTCTTCCTTATGGATGATCAGGTCATCCATACTTTCCAAGAGTGGTGGAACAAAGAAGCATCATCTTTTTTCCACAATATTCCCCTACCACCATCAGGTAACCCTTTCAATTTCTATAATTACCATTTCTTCTTTCAAACATGCTACTTGCTTTGTGATTCTTACTTTGGATCTATAGCAAGTACCATCAGAAAATGGCTTGCCTCTTCATCTAGCATATTGCTCCAAAAGAGACAAAAGCTGCACCAAACTCCAAAATCCATAATGTCTCCTTCTAGAAGATCCAACCGCATTCCTCTACTTACTAAACCATCACTTTGCAATGAAAGAGAGGAGGATCATATTGACTTATTAGAGAGCAGTCCTAGTAAGGAATTGTCACACCTACCCGTCCTATAAGGCATAACATGCTCCCATAATATGCTTAACAAATTTCCCCACTGACACCGTTACCCATTAAACATACTACAAAGGATGTTGTAAAATAATTTAAACTACATATATATTAATAGACAAAGTGGAATAGAAGTTTGTGACCATAATTATGATCACAAAAATGAGGGATTTAAAAAATTTCACAATCACTTAAATAAATGCATCTTAAAAAGAGCATACATCTTATAATATATTACATACGAAAACATAATCTTTTATCTCTACGTATTTTTCATAATTGCATAATTACATCATATTAAACATAAACATACTTATAAACAAATCTACCTATATGTTCTCCTTAATATCTTTAGCTTGCCAGGTGCAAAGCTTGCCTATTCTTTAACTTTGCCACTGTTATGATCTACATTCATAAAAAGAAATGCTGAGTATAAAACTCAGTGGTGTATAATATTCAAACACAATAACAATTGCATTCTTTTTGAAACACGTAAATGAATAAATGTTTCAAAAGTCATAAACTCAATATACATATCATGTTTTGTATACTTTTCAAAAGTATAAGAGTATATCTTATCAATAAATCATTTTTCTCTTTATTTTTTTAATATTTTCTTATACCAACATGTCACAAGTTATAGTTATTTGTAACTTGGATGGGAGACGGGTCTCAATCCCACCTTTAAGGTGACTATATCTCATCATACTTCTTGAGTCACAAGTTACTGTAAACAAATTACTGCAACCTGAATGGGAGACAGGTCTCAATCCCATTCCTAATGTGACTCTATATCATAAGTTACTATAAACACATTACTATAAACCGGATGGGAGATGGGTCTCAATTCCATCCCTAGAGGATATCATATACTCTCTAGTGTGCACACTTCTCATTAGGGAGGGAACAATAACTCATCCTTTCAACCCAATGAGGCATATCTCATAATCATCTCTCTTTCCCATCATCACCAGGCAATTATCGATTATGAAGTACAAATTCTTTCTCAAACTCTTTTCAATTCATATGTGAAGATAATACATCATATACCTTTTCAAACCCTCTTTAAATCATATGAAATCAATCCACAAGTTAAAACTAGGTAAATCCCATTTTTATATCAACAAATCTATAATAAGAATCTGAGCAACTGAAATACTCATTTTGTAACCAATCATGAAAAATATATCAATTAAAATAAACACAATTATCTTAATAAGATATCCAAAATAACATTGACGCCCATTTTGTAACCAATCATAGAAAACATTCAATTATATATATATAACAAAACTTAAAACCATAGAAGAACATAATTGTTGTTCGCTTATTATGCACATACCTTGATAAAGATTCTTTTCCACTACTTTACTCTTTTCTAATACTCATTTATCAACTTCTTCTACTGCATAGCAACAGAATTATCAGAATAAGCCTAATCACTTCCCTTTTTTTAAACTATGGTAAAAATTATTGATTAACTCATATTTACTATTCACTCCCAACTATTACCTTATACCAAATTCACCTAATATCCATACAATAGCTTACTATAATCCTGTTTTACTAACTTATATAACAATTTATCCAAATTATAGAATTTTAACAAAAATCTGATAGAGTTTTATCTATAATTCAAATATTCCAACATTAAAACTTCATAATTTTATCAAACCACATGCAAAAACAAATTTCCTTTCCTTCGATTATCCAAACACAACTCCAATTCATCATTTAACAACATTTTTAACATATAACATACTAAAACAAATCCTAAATCATATGAAGCTTAATTAAACAACTTAACTCTATCAATTGCTTTTAAATCTTGGTCAATTCCTCACTTAAAATCCAAAACCTAAGAAAAGAAGAAGATTTAACAGAACATTATCTGAAGAAAAATAAGAAATCTTACCAATTTCCTTTTAAAAAATTCAATTTTTCATCACATACGGTCGTACGGATTCATGTACGCCCATACCACCCTAAAAACTTTAATAACAAAATTACCTCGATGCTCTGGTATGACCGTACCACCCATTGGTACGCCTGTACGAAAGCTACTGCTAAATTTTGGCTCTCTTGACTCATATACAGTACATCCGTACTATATTGGTATGCCTGTACCAATACCTCCCATTCAGTACACGCGTACCAACTATATTTTTCATACACTATCATCATTAAATCAACTTAAAAACACTTTAAAGCTTAATTCCTATACACATTCTTCTAGCCTCTATTTACGAATGTTATAATTATCCCCTCCTTAAAATAAATTTCATCCCAAAATTTACCTATGAAAAGCTAGGGATACTATTTCTGCATGTCCTCCTCTCGTTCCCATGTAGCTCCATTGCCTTTATGAAATCTCCAAAGCACTTTCACCAATGGTATCTACTTATTTTGTAACTACTTAATCTCTTGAGCTAAAATAGATATTGGTTCCACATCATAAGTCATATCTAATTGCACCTCAATCGATTCTAATGGTAATATATATGAAGGATCTGATCTATAACTCTGAAGCATCGATACATGGAACACATTATGAATCTTCTCTAATTCTAAGGGTAAAGCCAATCTATATGCCAAAGGACCCACTCTATCTAATATCTCATACGGTCCTATAAATCTCATACTTAACTTACCCTTTTTACCAAACCTTATTACCCATTTCCATGAAGAAACTTTCATGAATACTTTATCGTCAACATTATATTTAATATCTCTCTGCTTTAAATCCATATATGACTTTTGTTTATCACTGGATGCTTTAAGTCTGTCCTTTACTATTCTGATTTTCTCTTCAGTATGTTGAATAATATTTGGCCTGATTAGTTTCCTTTCACTTACTTTATCCCAATATAAAGGTGTTTTACATCTTCATCCATACAAAGCTTCATAAGGAGCCATCCAGATGCTACATTTATAACTATTATTATAAGCAAATTCCATTAAAGGTATCCATCTATCCTAGCTACCTTCAAACTCTAAAACACATCCTCGCATCATATCCTCCAAAATCTGAATAAATCTTTTTGACTCTCCCTCTGTCTGTAGGTGAAAAGCAGTACTGAAATTCACTCTAGTTCCAAGAGCCTTTTGCAAACTACCCCAAAATCTAGAAGTGAATCATGGGTCATGATCTGATACTATTGATAAAGGTACACCATGCAACCTCAATATCTCCCAAAGATACAATTCCACCAACCATTCTAAACTATAATCCATTCTAATTAGTAAAAAATGAGCAGTGTTAGTCAATCTATCAATAATCACCCAAACTACTTCATTTTTCCTTGAGTTGGCGATAATCCAGTCATAAAATCCATAATAACTCATTCCCACTTCCACTCTAGAATAGTTAGAGGATGAAGTAATCCTGCAGGCATCTGATGTTACACTTTCACTTTCTGACAAATGAGGCATTTAGCTACATAATCTGCAATGTCCTGCTTCAAGCCAATCTACCAATAAAACCTATTTAAATCCCTATCCATCTTCATACTACCAGGATGCATAGCATATAGTGATTCATGCGCTTCCTTTAGAATACTCTTCTTCAATTCTACATCATTAGGCACACATCTACGACCTTGATAAAATAATAAACCATCCATATTAACATTATATCCAAGCTTACCATCTTCATAAGTTTGTTGCAACCATTTCATATATAATTCATCTCTCGATGTTGCTTCCTTGATTTGATAATCCAACAATGGTTTCATTTGCAATTGTGCTACTATTGCACCATTCAATTAAAAAGATAATAAGGCATTCAAGTGTCGTACCTCACTTACTAACTCCAGTATTGTAGTACAAAAACATGCTAAAGCTTTTTAACTCAAGGCATCCACTACCAAATTTGCTTTCCCAAGGTGATAATCAATTACATAATCATAATCTTTAATCAATTCCATCTATCTTTTATCACATCCTGCATTTAGGGGTTATTGTGCATTTTAAAAATTAATATGATGTTGTGTTTTCTATGTTATTGTTGTGAAAATGATATGAAATTATGATAATGGTGATAAGGTTAAAAGGAAATTTGAGTTTAAAGCTTAAATGTGAATATTGAAAAGTTTACCGCAAACCCTAAAACTGATGTTAAACGACACTAAAACATGGATTCTGAGTGTTATATAGTGAATTTGACTGAATGGTTTTCACCATTGTGCTTGTGTTAATTTATTCTAGGTATATGTAAATTTTGAAAATTTTGGATTAAAATTTACTTTGGACGTCAAAAATTGGGTCATAGTTAGTTAAGCAATCAACTGATGAGATATTAAGGAAGTTAGATGTGTAAATTTATTATAAATATTTCTTTAGCAAATTTTAGAATTTATATAAATTATAGGTAGTTTCAGTATAATTATTTATTAGAATTTTATTCGAAATAGGAAATTTGAGGATAATAATTAATTAGGATCAATTAGATGAGATTATTGTTACAAAAATAATATAATTAAATAAGAAGTGGTGTGTAAAGGGTGTTGAAATAGATTATAGAATTTATGGGAGTAAAACAAAGTTTATTTAAGAAAATGATGACATAAGGAAGGTGTGAGCTTTGGTTCCGTTTCCGGCTTTTCAGGTTTTACCTTTTGAGAAAGCAGAGTGTGGAGTCACCACCTAGTTTGTTTCTATTAATCCAATTGAATTAACTTTGAAAACTAGGAAATAAAACTTAGGTTTTTCAGAGTTGAAAACGACCTTTGTTTCTTCAGAGTATGGGTTCG